>WEIV01018914.1:67265-99267 GCA_013390005.1 Calyptomena viridis | reverse complement strand
GTTGCTTGGTGATAGAGATTTAAGTGTTCTAACTAGTTTTCAGGACTTTTAAGAAAATGTTCAGGGAGAGAACTTGCCCTGTTTGATTATTTTTGTTCTTCCCCCCTGTGTCATTTCAGCCCAGCTGATGACAAGAAATAGATCAGACTTCTACCTTTACCACTGCAACTTAGTTGTGTGGGGTTTTTTATTTTTTTATTTATTAGGGAATGGAACAGCTTTTACAGGGACAAAGAGAAATGAAATCACTTTCAATGAAAGAAAGAGGCCTCANGATCCTGAATTTCAAATTCATTTCTCTGTCCAACATAAATATATTAACCTAGCCCAGATTTATTACACGCTCTTAACAAATGCTAGTTTAAATAGAGGATGCCTGCATGGTATTGGATTATTGTAGTACATGGTAGTAATATCTATGATGAGAGCACTCACCAAGCCAACTGCTGAAAGTTGAACAATAGGATTGCTTCTTTTGCAGCTCTTATGATGAGATGTGGTGTTAAGTTGGTGATTCAGTTTTAGGAGGAAAACTATTCTTTCAGACTGAATTGATGATGTTTTAACACCTGCAGAATGGAAGTACTTTAACTGTATATAAAGAAAGGAAAAAACCCACAATCACCTTTGTCCTTTTCAGTCATTTCTTGGGTTGCTGGAAGAGTTGAACTTGATATTAAGCATCAGGATCATCACTTGTTTCTACCCTTAACTCATGTTACTAAGAAATTCAACCTTGCCTGTAGCAATTTCATGGCATTTAGATCATTCTTTAGAGAACCCTGTGAGCTGAGTGTCCGTAGGGCAGCAGCCAGCAGATAGGGGAGACATGGTCAAGTTCTCCCAACAAAAGGGGGAGGTTAATGTGGTAGCTGTTACAGCCACTTACTAATGTCTTTTCCCAAATGTTATATACAGTATTTGCTGATCTCATAGTTTTCTTTCCCAGTTGACACATTTCGATTCTTCTGTGTCAGTCATTCTTACTACCAGCAAGTGAGGGATTCTGTAAGGGGTTTTTTGGATTCATTCAGTTGGTGGTGGTGATAACCTCTGAGTGCTGTGTTAGAGTGTTACAGTAAGGTGTTACTGTGGTGTAGGTGGCCATAGCAGTGCATTGAGAACGGCAGTACATGTGACTTACAGGAACTGTTATTTTAACTACGTGTCCTTAACGATGTATTAAGTAGTTGCTTTGCAGTTTTGGATTATAAACTCCTCTTGGATACCACATTCAACAGTTACACAGTTAGCACTGTGTGTAAATAAATCTTAATACTTTTAAGAGGTCGTGGTATATTCCCATTGCATGTGTATAAATATTTATGTTATATATGAATTATGAAGATTACCCTGGGGTTACTTTCAGACAGAAAATAGGTTATTTTCAACTGTTGAAGTCAGAATGTGTTCTGTAGGTACCATAAAGTTCAGCAGTGGAAAACAGAACTTAGTTTGGTCAGAGTAGCTACTGTGTATTCAAAAATACAATAAATAGTGAGCTTGCAGGCAGCCTACAAGCAGTATATTGACCTTGTATTAAGCATAAGGTAATAGGGGAAACCTTGTGTGCACCATTCTTTAGAAAACACAAAGTTGACAAGTATATTTGCTGAAGAAAATTGCTTATCCAATTCACAAAAGTTGAAATGAGTTATTAATTCCAGTTGAACTAAATGGGAATCAGAATAGGAGTTCCAGTTTCACCTAGTATGCTTTGATTTTGTGAGACAGTGCATTATGAGAGTTGTAGTTTTGATCTCCATTTTTTCCTGTAGATTGGAGAGCTATACCTGTTGTACATCTTTGTGTGGAATAATACGAGTTAGCAGAGCCAGTCAAAAAAAAGGGCAGGGATCACAGGATTTACCAGATGATAGGGAAAAACAAGTTAAAGTTGAAATAAAGTTTGGCAAATACACTTTCAACAAGATGTGTTCGAAGTATTCTTCATACTTTTTGGTGTTCTGGAAACAATCAAGAGTGTGTTTAATGAAATCTCAAGTTTTCATCCTGTTTTGGCATGAAAACGTTTTAAGCTTCTTTTTCCATGTGGAACAGTAGTTCTAAAGATTGTTGTCCCTCTGGCACCAATTCTTTGATGTAGAGATTAATGGGCCCTGTGGTAACAATGCTGACAATGCACAAGTGTTTTTTTAAAAGTAGGATCAATGTTGTCTGTTGCTGAGTAAAACCATGTTATTGTACATTATTTTTCAGGTCTTTTTAATAACGGCAACAAAAAATAATCCCCTTCTTCCCCATCCCAAAGCTTAGTTTTGTTGCTGTTGTAATTGCTATCCAGTAGTTGTCTCTATGGTGCTACATGGAAAAAGAGTAGGGAGATTTGTGTTCTGAAGAGTGTTCTACTTACAGGTCTGATGGGTGAACAGTCTTCTCCTGATATCCATCTGCTCTATTGGGAAGGAGTTGAAATAGTTGTAGGGAACTTGCGACTTTATTTATGGTATTAAGTGATCTACCTTCTTACCTTTTTCCTGAAATGAGTTTAAAGAAAGGTTTAAGTCTGTAATGCCTTTTTTTTGACTTCTAATAGTCAAGTTCAGGATTTCCTTGTATGACTTTTATCACCCATAAAGTCTTGTGCTTTATAGTCGTCTTGCTGTCTGTGATCCAGAATCTCTCAAGGAGGTATCTAGTCATTCTTTTTCTCCCTCTTCAGTATAAACTAAATATGCCCTTCGGGCCTTCAGATCAATAACATATTTCAAGGATATTTAAATAGTCCTTTTTGAAGCATGAAATCGTACAGTCTGCTCATGTGTTTACATTTATTGTTACGCTTGCATGCCAGGCTTGATACAGCTCTTGCTTCATTTCTTGGTGACAGAAATATCCTGTTCTCTTTGCTGCAATGGAATGCTTATGAAGCAACTGAAAAGTTGTAGCTTGAGAATGTAATCTCACCTATGGCTGTAGACTGTCAGACCTTCTAAAAGCCACTTGAGGGAGAGACAGCTTCTGTTGGCAAAAAGAGCTTCTGAATGCTATGGTTTAATATGTGGGAAGTGTACAGAAAGTGTATAGTATGGGAAAACGTAGGAGAGAGTTGAAAGCAGGACTTCTTGTTGCAATCTAGGCTGGTCTAGCTGTACTTCAAAAGCATGACTTTTAGTTCTATAAAATGATTAGCAAAGCTGAGTGCTCTAGAAAATTACTGCTGCATTGGAGGGCACATTTATCAAGCATAAGAGAAATGCAGGGCTAGAAAGCACTTTTAGAAGCTGCTTTGGTCCATCATCTTCTCTTGGGGCCATATCTAGTATGCCTGTGTTTGTCCTGTAATCTGATTAATGTATCAGCTTCTATAAACAGGATACTTCCATGCTTAGTTTTATTTTACCTTTCAAAGAATGCTTTTTGTTTTCTAAATTTTGGATTTTTTTTATTACCCGAACTAATTTTTGTGTGTATATCAAACAATTTATGTTTCTAGACATTGGGCAGATTCCTGGTAGTGGTCTGAATAAAAGCAGCACTTTAAATGGAAGAAATAAGATGATCTTTTTGATCTTAAAAAGGCAAAAGGGAAAAATAAAAGGCTTGTTCAGTAACCATCCTGGAAAATTGTTTCTACCACAGAATCCCTGAAATGGCTTAGGGAAGGTGTTGAACCCTGAGATTCCAGAGTAGTTTTCAGAAGCATGGAGAATTTATAACACAAAACCCAAAAAACTTTAATGTCATGATGTAAAAAATGACATTAAAATTCACAGGGAGAACTAGTGCTTTCAGGCTGAAGAAAATGATTCTAGTAAACAAGAGTGACCACAGTCTGCAGCTTCAAACTTTGTTGCCCATTACTTTTTTCCCTGCCTTTGGGGTAGTAATTTTCTACAGTGAATCTGACAGCCCAGTCAAAATGATTCATAAGGCCAGTGGTGAAAAGTGCTCTTTATTTTTCTCTGGTGCAAATAATCTCTGTCATTCCTTATCTCTTCTAATCTCTTTTTTCTTATTTCTTTCAATGTATTTTCTGACTGGTTTTTTTTAATGCTGCTTCTTAATGCATGTAAACTCTCCAGCTGACAGTAGGCCTTCTGTCAAAACAAAAGTATAGTCTAAACATTGCTGAAGAAATTGAGCTGCTAAATACAGAAACCCCATGTGCTACAGGTTTTGCACAGCATTAATTTGTCCATGATCCCCATCCTGGATATGGCTGTAGAATAGAAACTTGGAGAAGATGATGTCTGTCTTGTGTGTCATCCCATTCCCTACCCCAACAATGCAGCTTGCACAAAGTTTGGGTGTGCAGGAAATGTCCCTTTTATTTCTTTCTGGATTGCAGATCGTCTCAGTGAGGGAGATATTTGAAAGCAAAAGTCGACTTGTTTGCAGAAACGTGGCATGGCATGTTGAGTGAGACCCACTGCAGAGGGGCAGGGACACTGTCAGGGCTTCACTTGGGCGTATTCCTCCTGCCTGCTGGGAAGTTTAGGATAAAATTCTGCCAGGCCATAATGTTTACATTCTCACATTATTTTAAGGCACTTTTGTGCATTATTACCTTAATGCAGGCTTCAACATATATCTAGTTCATCAACAGAAACTTACCATTACTTTCCATAGAATATGTGAAAGAATGTGAAAGAATGTGTACTCTCTGGGGTTATATAACTAAAGATTTAATTACTAATTAGTTAGTAATTAACTGATCTCTAATGAGGTTTAACGAGGTGTGTTGTCTTCAATGACTTCTGTCAAAAGTCCTATGGTTAAAATATATTATCCACATGTAACAATGCTTCATGACTGTTGAGTAATAGTACTAATGGTTCTTCAGCTTTCTGTTGGTAATAATTTTAAAAACTGTTCCTGATTTAGGGAAATTAAAAAGCATATACATGTATGAGTGATGGAGCGATTTTTTTAATTTTATACATTGAAAACAGCTTGAGGAAATTGTGTCGTTTGTGGGGAGTGAGAATGTTGTGGAAAAGAACGGTCTTGCTTCAGCAAGGCTATTGTGTAAGTTCATTTTGATACGCTCCAACTGTTGAGTAACTATGAAACCAGCATTTTTAAAACAAAATATTGTTTGGGGAATCTGTCCTCTTCACTCTACCATCAAATTTATGTAAATACTAGTTACTGACTGTGCATAAACCTTCGAGAAACATTCTTTGTTGGGCAGATAATACTTAGTAAATTACAACCCCCAAAAATAATTTTTACACTCAGGTAAAAGATATTTAGCAGAGTTGGCAAATTTTGCTTTGGCTGCCTTTTCCCAAATGACTATTCAGACAAATAGTTCTGGTCTCATCTTTTTCTTTTCTGCTCTTGAAGTTTAAATATCAATTCAGGAAAATATGGCATGTGATTAATTTTTTTTTTCTATGTTAAATACGCTAGTTCTATTCACTTCTAGACAACTACTTACGCATTCAAATATGCATTTATGTACCTGAATTTAGTATCTCATTACTACTGTTGTTAATGAAAGGTAAGATTCCATGTTGGACTTGTAAATGCAAACATATATTACTGTCTCTGTGGAAAACTGCTGCATCTGGATGACTGCAGTTTCTAGCAGGTACCATGCACATCCATATAAAGAGATACTAGTAGTGAGTGTTTTGTGAGTCCAAACCTTAACTGATTGCACAATGACTTTTTACTTGGGCAGGTTTTGTACTAACAGTTTCCAAGTGCTCAGGTCTCTAAGCCCTGGCTGAACTTGCAGCAAAAAATCAGATTTTCTGAGGCTTGTTATATTTCAAGCAATCAGAAGAGATGAATCTGAATGAGAAACAGATTCTAGCCCGTATCATCTCCCTTCTGCAGTCTTTCAAACCTCCAGTGGGGGAGAAGTTACTTCGTCCTGTTCTGCAGTGTTCAGAGAGGAGGCCCTTGTGAGTGGAGCACTAGCCTTGGAGATTTAGGCTGACACCTTGAACTCCTCCACATTTCATCCCAGTTCTAGTCACGTGGAAGTTATGTATAGTCTAAAATCAATGATTCTGTTTAAGTATCTACGAGGTGGGACCTGACTGCATTCTAGAACTACCTTTCTCTCTTCCTCTCTCCTCACCCTCTTCCCTGTCAAGGCAACAAGAAGGACTGCAAGGTGCAAGCTTTAGGTGAGACATGCAAATTTTAGGTGGCTAAAGTTAGGTAAAGTGAATTCTACTGGTATAGTCATTTTTAGTCTATGTTCACACCTGTAAATAAGGATAAGACCATATATGAAGGAAAACTGTCATGGTCAATGACATTGCATTGATATGCATAAAGCAAGGGTAGCTTTGCTATGAATTTTTTGGGGGGTATTTGATCTAGAAAAGCCATGTAGAAACCCTTGGACTTTGTGAGCATTTGCTAAGGATTCCTTTGAGCTTTTTCCCCCCTGTCTGTCTCTAGTTGCTTCCACATCTTGGGAATCCCAGTGGTTTGTTAGTGCCTTCTCTGACGTTAAACATCAACATATCTGCAGGTTCTGTGCCAGTGTGGGCTGGCAGGATGGAAAGGGTAGAGTGTATCAGCTCCCACTAAAATGTGGTGGAACTAGGGAAAGGCAGTTGATGCCTGCTGGTTCATTACAAACAAGGCTCAGCTGGACACTGGAGTTACCTATTTTAAAATTCGCAGAGAACACTTGGAATTGAATGAAGGCTTTTTACTTTTATGGCTCCGAGTACTTTCCTGTTTTTTTTCTTTCATCACTAGCAGCAGGCCTGGACTCTGAAGACCAAAAATTAAATGAAACTATTTTTCATTACTAATTTGACATCGTATTTCCTGTTTCATCACTTTTTTTTTTGTCACCAAATATCTAAGGCTGGAATCATAATATACAGGGGAAAACAGGCAAATAATCCCATCAGTGTAAAATTCAATTCATAAATCTGAGCCTTACAACTAGACTGCTGTACAAGAAAACAGATGCCATGCAATAAATTAATACTAAGCTGAATAATAAACAAGATGTATTGTTAAAGGTGTTTAATGCGAAGAAAGTGATTTCAGACTTTCATATGCTTGTTTTCTGCCTTTGTTTAAATGAGGCCTTTGCATGTGTTTTCTTTGTTGTTCTCTTTTGCACACATTTGAGCTTTGTTGGGTTGAGAACTCAGTCTCTGATTGGGCAGTGGTGATTAACTTACACTAAATAGGCAGCAATAATGTGATTTGAGAATGAAAAGGATTCATTTCTTTTAAATGAGGGGAAAAAAAACAGGTTGAAGGAAATAGTTTACATAATCTGTAAACTAGTTAAGGAGCTGAATATTTATGCAGGTTGAAATTGAAGCTCAGTTGCCCTCTAGGGGTTTTACATTAATACAGCATATGCTAGTTTTTGGGTGGTTTGTTTTTTTTTTTCTTTCAGAATAAAGGTGAGACAAGTCTTTGGAAAAAACTTACATACTAATAAATCTGTAGTGGTAGAGGCATGTGTACATCTGCATTCAGTGAATAAAGCTTGTTTAGTTCAAACCCCAGAAAATGGATTTTTAGCCAGATTATGTTGTTTTAATTCTAGTGGAGAACATCCACTCATGGCATCGAGAGATCCCAACCAGAAGACCATATGTGATGATTATTCTGGTTTTTTTCGTAACACTGCGAGACTATATTACTCTAAAATGTTTTTGCATCAGAAACAAGATACTTGGAGCAGGCAGAATGGATGCACTTAAACAACCACCTGCTGCCAAACTTGAGTGTGTGTGTGCATACAGCTTGAGCACAGTGTAGTCAACTGCCAGAAGTTAGAGCACTGTCCTCGAGCCTTCATAATACCAAGCTGCACCTGGGTTTGTGCCAGTAAAGTTGATGGTCTTAAACAGATTTTTATGCCATTTGCCCATTAACATTTACACTGAAGAACAGTTTCTGGTTTTTGAAGGGCTTTCATACCTACTTCCAGGTGCAATTTGTTTCGCTTTGTAGATTTGTCAAAGGCTTGTTTGTAAATCCTCTGTCTACAAGTATTTAATTTTACTGTCTTCAAAATTATAAACTTGGCTCTGAATCTCTTTATTTCTCTATAGAATCAGGTCTATTATTATAACACCTTATAAAGGTTAATGCATTATACAATGATTTGGCCTGGTACTGTTGGGTTCCAACAGCCAGTACCATCCCAGAATTTGCTTGGATGTATCTGTTCTGTGCTTGGACATAACAGTGTGGTGCTTCCTTGTCAAAACCTGTGACTTTGCCAGCAAAGCTTTATGACATCACTTCTGCCTTCTCTTGCTCTCTGATGTTCTTTGATGTTCATGCCCAATCTGCCCATGCAGCAGCAGATTTGTGGAAGCTGTGCTTTGGACCAAAAGACATGGCAGGTTAGAGAGGAGAGCGTGTTGGTTGTTTTTAGGATTTTTTTCCCTCCCTTCCACAATCAGTTTCCCTCTGTGAGTAGAAGCCCCCGAGCTGATTGCTGTTGTTGTGCAGGTTTTGGTCCAGAACAGAACTGGTCTGTAACCAAGGCTGCAATAAGCTTCCAATCCTGCATTGTTCTGAATAGCCTTGGACTCATCTCTGCAGTTTAATGTCTTTGAAAAGTTGGAAGAAATCCTGTGTTACTTCCTGGAGGGTGTGTGGTACAGGGGAGCTCCTGATCCAGGGAAGCATCCTAGTTGCCCTGTTACCACACGGCAGTATGCCGTGCTTGCTTCTCATGGAGAGTTTTCCAGGACCCAAACAAAATACCAAGTTGTGCATTGTCATTTCAAAAAGCTTTTGTGTAACAGTTTTAAAGATACAGGAAGAACGTGGTAGCTGGATTATTTGCTGACTGGTATTCAGTCCTTTGGTATCTGCTTGTTGCAGTCATTTACTTAAAACACTTTACGGAAGAGAGAAGATAAATGTTAACACAGTTACTACCAGATTTCCAGGTCTTGCTAAGCTTTAGTAGCATGCCTTCTTGTCAGATGGTTAAAAGACATCTCTTCAAAATCATAAAATAAATTGGAAAGTCTGATATTCTAAATGCCTACATAGTCAATGATATGATTTCTGTTGAAAAAGTAATTTTTCCATACTTTATCACACCGTGGCAACAATTGCAAAGAGTCAAGTTACTCTCTACTATTCAGTGCAGACTAAGGACACAGTACAATTTTTTTTTCCTGAAAAATTGTATTTCTGGTTCTGTCATCCTTACAAGCATTGAGTAGTGCCTTGTTCAGCAGGAATTCTTCCCAAACCTCCACACCAGCACACAGCTAGGCATGTTTGAAAAAAGAGACTAAACATACACTGTGAAGTAAGGTAAGTACATGATAGCTGGTTTGGAGATGTTGGAATGATGGGTGGGATGAATTGTGACCTGTAAGGAAAAGTAACTTCTTCTCTTAATAACTGTATTGATTTTTAATATTCTAACCTTTTTGTAGAAAGGCCTGAAATTTTGACCCTATTTGGTCCAGCTGGAACTCTAATCAGTTTCACTTCTACTTAGAGGATATTTTGTTTTATTCTGAGCTGGGGGGAGAACTACTGCTGCTACTGCCAGCCTTCTGTATTGGAACTTTGAGTCAAAAACATCATTTTGGAAGTCCAGTAAATTGAACTGAGGCGGGACAAAAAGGAAGAATTCCCCAAACAGCACGCTGTAGCTGAGAGCTGGTGTCATGGTGGAATAGCTGAGCAAATGCCTCTTCAGGAGTTACATCAGTGCCCTGCTCTGTCCCCACCGTGTGGTAGAAGGACATTACTGTTACTTTTGCCACTCGGGTGAAGCTCTGTCTTTTAGAAATAGAAGTATTTTTTTTTAACTTCGGAGTTCAGCTAAAGAGTCAGTCGCTGTGGGACAGAGGAAGGGGGATGTTGTTTCTTTCAGTCATCTGTTATCCCAACTTCTCAGCTGTCCCTGAGTGGCTCAGCAGCTCCCGAAGGAGGCGGGCGGATGAGCGGCGGCGAGGCTGCTCTGTGCAGCTCAGGCTGGATGCACTTGTTTGTATAAAAGCAGGCAGTGACAGACAGTAGCCATGGGGGAACTTGCATTTGTTCCAGTTCTGCCTCTTCCAGCGCCTGGTATGGTAACACTTGATGTCAGGGATACTTACTGCAGGGTGGGAGGAAAATTAGATCAAGTCAGTCTTAAAGAAAGTAGTTGTTTAAAACCTGTGCAGTTTAACCAGGTGCCTGAACTCATTGGGTGTGCTTTGCCTGAAACCTTGTATAGAAGGCAATGCTTGTGCTTGACGAGAATATTTCCAAAGCAGATTTCATTAGTAGACAAATCATGATTTACCCAAATAAATTATTTCACACCGATGTGCTTACTTTGCTTGAAAGGGTATTTTTTTTGTAATTTCAATAGGAAGAAAAGGAGGTCTGCTTTTCTTAACAAATTTGCCTGCATAGCCCAGCAGATCATCGTCTTTGAGCAGTTAAATCTGTCTTGGCTGACAAAGTACAGTCACTGTAAAGCCTTATACATAATAGTTATGCCCTTGCTATTTGTCCTCTGTCTTCTGAGGACATAACCCTCTTCTGTGTAGTGCTGTGCCCTGGCTGTCTTGCTTAGTCAGGAGCAGGAGGACTTGTCTCATAGCTCTTTAAAGAGCTGGATTGCTGGGATTTAATAAATATGACAGTGTACTAGATCTCTGTGTGTACCCTGCAAAATACACACACACATATAGATACAAGTGTATAGACATGCATACAAAAAATGCTGACAACTCTATACATCCAGGATGAGAGATCAGATCAGGTCAAGCTTGTGTCTACAACACTAAAACTAACAAGTGAATACTTCTCTGTATCATCTGTGCCAAAGCTCCATTTGCTATTGAAGTCCAAGTTCTGTTAAAATTCTAGTGACTAAATGCATGTTACTAATAAATTATGCCTACCACAGCATTTCATCAGCATTTAGTGATAGTCAGGAAAGTACTGTCTGACATTTTCAGGTGTATGTTTTTTAAAAATAATCCTTTCTGGTTCTGTGATTACTTAGAAAGGTACTTTTCCTGGTCAAGTTTTTTCAAGTTTTTTTTCCAAGACATCAAACTGAAAACTAACCTTTTAACCCTTTGTCCTCCCAAAGACATTTTGGTCAGGTCTCACGTGTGCAGGATGTGGGTTGAGGAGAGCTGACCTGTCCTTGTCCAAGTGACAGAACTAAATGCTTCTGAAAGTACTGCGAGATTGCATGGGTATATATTTTCCAGAACTTTTTAATTCTTAATTACTTTAATCTGGCATATTTTTGTTAACAGTTTTAGGTATTTGTCTGGGTTTTGTTAGCTGAACTGATTGGGTTGGTTTGGATTACTGTGTTTGGCTGTGTTCCTCAGCTTGCTTTTTGTGTTGTTTTCTTTCTTTTCTTAAAACAATTTTTCCTCTTTCTTAAACTCTGCTTGTTAGTTTCATCCTCTGTCTGTTGGTGCTTATTATGAATTTAGAAAGAAAAGGTCCAGTGATCTGCTGTGGATAAGTGTGGGTTAGCTGGGGCAGACAGAAGTATTGCCTTGCTGTCTCTTAAGGTTTCTGGATATACCTCTTACAAACATCCACAATTCTCAGTCTGAATGGGAGCAAATTTTAAACTACAGAACATGTGTAGTGAGTCTGGTGAGAGAGTTTCCCCCAGCACAAGCCTCTGCATCATACTGGAATGGGACTGGCTCTTCATTGTTCATGGCTTTCCTGGATTTACTAGTCATTCCTTGATGCTAGATTCTTAAGATCCTTGCGTTTTTTTTTTCCAGGAATTCTGTCTTTAATGATTATTTGGCTTGAAAATAACAGAAACCCTACTAATGTTTCTGTAATGAAAATAACATCAGCAGCTGAGCAGTGTCTTCTGTTTTGAATTAACTGATGTTGGAGAATCTCTGTGTGCCTTACATGTGTTTTCAGAACTGGTGTGGTAATTGTGGTTTCCAAAAAAACCCAGCAAATAACACAAATGAAAAAACCTCCAATAATTCTTTTTTATGGTTTTTGAAACAGAAAGTTTGAATAAGCCATTGATTTCCTATATTCATTTAAAAAGCTCATTCTAAGCAGTTGACCAGACCTAGAACCATGTAATATCAATGCATTTAAAAGATGAAAACTTGGGAGACTGTTCCTAAGTGAAGGTAGATGGCATTTAGAGAGCAAGTAACTGGATTGTTCTGAAAAAACCCCAAACATTTTTGATCTGTGCAGAGTGCCTCTCCTCCCTACTGCTTTGGCCTGTTCTGCATCCAGCCGAGAGATACTTTGAGGCCAATTAATTTGTGCAGCAGGATGTTGAAAACTTGCTAATGAAAAAAGCATGCATGGTATGAAACAAACAACTGCAATTGCAGTAGTTGGGACTTCAGCAGGACTTGAGCAGGCCAGGGAAGATAGATGTTAGAGGAGCTCAGGCTAGTATTTACCTTTCTGGTGCTGGGATGTTTTTTCCTCTCTTCCTTTGTTGGATGCTTGTTGGTTTAAGCCCACTGTGTAAGTGATGGTAAGGGTTTTGAAGGGCATGTGAGAACTTTACACTTCAAGGTATAAGCCAAGCTTACAGGTGATAGTGGTTGGGAAGAAATTTTGCTTGAGAAAATGTTTTTCCATAGTGGAGACTTTAACATATTTTTCTAAAGCAGCCATCACTGGCTTCTGAGAAAGATGATGTACAGGACAAATGAGCCCTTTGTCTGATTCAGTATGTTATTTTCTCATCTCTAAATGTCCCCTAAAGCAAAGTCTTTCAATTTACTTTTAAGATTTTCATAGCATGTGTTCTCTATCCCAAGGCATTGTGTTCAGAGAAACAGTTTATAGTTTTTGGGGAAGTATTCTTTCTCTGCAGATCACAGTTGTGCTGTTTGCCTTCCTGATGATTCTCTCCTTCAGTATGTTCACCTCTCAATCATGAAATGAGGAGTGTCTCAGCCTTTCATAATGGAGTGCCAGAGATGCTGTGGTCTGCTGGAGGATCCTCTGTTTGCACTGTGTACAGATAAAGCTGCTAAGAGTGCCCTGGAAAAGATTGGGTAGGAGGATGAATAAAGCTTCCCTAAAATTCCTGAATTCCTGGGATTGTCCATCTTCCCTAGTCTTGCATTGTGTGCTACTATTGATTATCTGCCCTAGGACAGATGCTCCCAGCAGTGTGTTGGAGCTACAAAAACTGAAATGGAGCAGATTTTAAGGGGCTGGTGATGAGCAGGAAAACAGAAAGTGTATGATTATTTTTATGTTATAGCAAACTAATATTTGTGGAGACAAAGTATTTGATCTGATAACAGAGGTTCACTTGAAAGAACCAAGGTTATTTTATGTCAATTTTCTCTTTGCCCTATATAAGATGCATTTAATTATTTCATGCTATCTCCTTCTATTCAAATTAATCTCTTATATATATCATTGCTCAAATTAGAATAATTCTTTAATCAGCTGTGTTATGCATGCCATAGTAGACTAGAATAGGAAAGCTACTCCTAGCATACTGAAGATGCATGTATTTTATTTGTTATTGTAATTTAAAAGTAAAATCAGAAATATTGATTTCTACTTGACTGGAGAGATGATTTAGTTTGAATATCAGACTGATCTTAATCAGGTGAGAATTAATTGAGTTGGAGGTATTAGATATTCAGTGATGTTAACTGAACCATGATCAATCTACAGAGAAGCTTTCTTTTGTACTGTGTTGGAAATATCAAATAGCTCATACTCTACAATATAAGACAATCTCTTCATGTTCATCCTACTACTTCCTCTGGCTCATTAAATGCACCAGTAGTCTATTCTGTGCATACTGAGTGATCTTCAAAGTAACAAGATAATAAATCACAATTTAATACAAAATTAAAAGCATAATAACTTCATCATAAAATGTTGCTGATAACGTTTTGGGTAATTTTAATGTTTTTGTGCACATTTTGCAAACATAGATTAGAATGTAAACAAGGACAAGATTTTACAAAGGGAACTATTCCCTCCTCCTTCCACCATCACCCCCCCAAATCCCCATTGTCACTTGGGCATCTTTTCTCCACACAGTGGTAGAGCTCAAGGAATGACCCAAACAGTGAACTAAACTATTTCCTTTCTTTGTGCAGAGGAAAAAAAACCTACCCCAGGAATAGAACATAAGCCTGGTCTGAATCAGGATGCAAGTTCTTTTTTTTTTTTTTTTATTTTAAGAGTGTGATAGCAGTATCATAAGTGTTGAGAAAATATAAATGGTGAGATAACACCTCTGTAGGACTTTCTCTTAAGTAGTAAAATTGTAAACTCTTTAAATAAACGAGAACCAGACCTGAGAGGATCAATTTATCTTGATAATGGGGAATATTTCATTTATTTTGTGTACAAGAACATCTGCAAAATAGATGCACAATTATAATTGATAAAACTGCAGTTCTAATGTTACATGAATTGTACAACACTTTGCAATATGAAAGTGCCAAGTATTGTTATAATCTGAATCTGCAAAAAATGAACTTTCAGAAATAGCCTTCATGCTGCAAACAGTTCATACATTGAAAATAATAAGGATGATCCCTTGGTGTTGTTATATCAACACAGCTTCCATGCAGCTGATTGCCTGGAGATAAGTGCCAAACATTTTCTGTTCTCCTCTTGCTTTGAGCATGGAAAGACTTTGATGTTTGCAGAAAGAAATAATTAGGTATTTAATATTTAAAAATATCTAAAATGAAAAAAAAATCCTAATGCTGGTTGTTCCCCTTTATTGAACCACTAAAAACCCCCTCACAGATTTCAGGTTTTATTTAATGCTTGGGGCAGGACGTTACAGTTTTTTTCATTAAGTCTTTCCTTTACATACATATAACTGAAACTTTAGCAGTCCAATACACCAATTCCACCATTTCCTTTGGAATGTGGCACAGTGGAGAGACCAGCCTCATTCTGCATGGGGCTGGAGGGGTGTTGTAGACTATATAAAGAACACTTGCATCTGAAATATGGTGCCTTGGTTTTGTTGTCCACTGTTTGTAGGTCTGCAGACACTAAGATTGAGTGTTAAATTTAACCTTGTCTGGTTTAATGGTGTGGGAGAAAATCATCACCTTTGTTCAGCAGAGCTGTGGCTCTGTCTTGTGCCAGATGTTGGTTTGTCCCTTTGAGTCAAAATCCTACAAGTTTTTTATTTTTGTCATAAAGGAGCAAATATTTTTGAGCCTGTGAATATGTTTTAAAATGAAAATGAGCAATACCCTGGCTTTGTATTTCCTTCTTTTTCTTTAAGAAGTGCATGCACCAGGACATCCGTTGGTGGACCCACACCAACTTTGTTATAACTTTCTGTAATGTCTCTGATCTTTTAAAATTAACACTTTAGTGTGTATTGCATATTCCTCTCTGATTGCTTGGATAGACAGGGAAATAATTTGTCTAGTCTTCATTCTGCAATACATGAACTGTTACTCAGTTTCTCATCAGTTTCCATCTGCTTCCCATATTATCTTGCAATAAAGTCATGAAACAGAGTTGAGGAAAAAGCAATTAAAATATGGAAGAAAAACATTCTTCTTAGATCCTTTTTTTTTCCAGCAAAGATTAGTGTGGACTGTAAAGGTCTTTGTAAACAACATGTTCTTTGTTGTGTCAACCTTCTAGCTAATTATCAAAGAAACCTTAAAAAGGAGTGCTCTGTAACTTAAAGCAGTTTTTAATCAACCATCAAATATACTGTCAAAACTACTTCTTGATACCTGCAGCATAATTTGCATAATTCTCTATCTGAATGAAATTATACAAAGACTCAAAATAGGATTTTTATTTAAAAAAAAAGCGTGTCTGGATAGCTTTATAGATAATTTTAGAAAGCTTTTAAAAGCTCGCTCTTTTTCTGTTCTCTAACTTTATATGTGTCAAGATATAATTTTTCCTTGTTCTCTGTGTCGTGCCTTCTCAAGGAGGTGAATTGGGATAGGGAAACACAGTGAAATCCTGCTCTTGGATGCTGGGCAGATATGGGGATGCTGAGGACCAAACTCAGCAGCTTCCCAAACCTGCTGAGGGCCCGAGATGCTCCCTGCTGAAGAGTCAGTCCTTGGAAGGGCTCACTCATGACTGACCTCAGCCAAAAAGCCCTCCTGTCTGTCCCTGAAAATTTAATGGGCTATGTGGACTTCCCATCGTAGGCAGATCATGTGCACATGCCAGCACACCATAGTTAGCAGGTGACAACTGGCCAAACTGAACTGCTCCGTCTTTAAACGTGGTCGTTCAGCTTTTGTTCAGCTCAAAACAGACCTTTGTCATGGCAAAGATACTGTTGGACCTAATGAACATGTCGATACAGAGAAGGTACTAAATTGCAGGCTTGATTTAGCAGTTATGATCTCTATGTGGCTGTAATGGCCAAAATGTAATGAGACTTAAAATTCTCAGAACTGTACCCAGAACTCATTTTGGATTTGCTTTGCAAGGGGAACACAAAGCTTTCTTTACGAGAGAGAGAGAGAGGAAGAAGTGAAGTCCAGGTTCAAATCACTAATGAATGGTTCAGTGAACTGTCTCTGAGCTGTAGCCTTGGGAAGAGATCTTCACTCCACGTGCAGGCCCCTAGACACAGCCTACAGCACGGAGAGGAGCCTGTAGGGTAACCTGTGTCACACATGATGTCAGGAACCAGAAGTGCTGCAGGTGAAAGGGGGTCTGTAGCCAGTTTCCGTGGTAACTGGCCGGCACCTGCAGCTTGGTGACGCAGTAGTGTGTCTGTCCTTGTCTGTGCACACAGCATTCAGTGACACACATATGTAGCTGTCCTCGAAAAGCCTTGGCAAAGGGTTGGTTTTATGGAGGGCAGGTATTTTTCCCCTTTCTAACAAGACATTTTCACTTCTGTTGTGTTGAGCTCTGTCCCTCAGTTTATTTAGCATAAATTTGTAAATATTAGAGAGAACTTTTATTTTTTGTTTGAAATTTGTCTTTCTTTTGTGCTACAATCTGCAATGAATTTGCAGATTGGCCTAAATTTACCTCTAGCTTGCTGCTGCTTGAGGTTCTGTTTTGGTAGCTTTCTGCTTACAAGGAGAAAGAAAACAAATCAGACCGTGAGCTTGTAAAGTCATGGAGAGCCATTCACTAAAGTTGTAAAGACTGGATCATACACAAGATTATAAGAAGATGAATTCTGCTCTAAAAGAGCAACTGGTTTCTGTATGACATGCAGTATATCAAGGAGGAGGTTAGTTTCAGCCTGAGGCTGGATTCTCTAGTGTTCTGATTACCACTCAGAGCTGCTGGTGTTAAACTACAATAGGTCTGTAATTAGATCCTGTGCATCCACTCTTTTTTGATGTCTTGCTATGCACCCTGAAATTTTGGTCTAGAATGTAGATATTGCTTGAGTGAGGAATGAGTAGTGATTGTCAAGATTACAGAGATGGAGATTAATTTTTTATTTGAGATTATATTTGGAATTACTGTGCACTATTTGTGAGATTACTCTACAAACCAGTAGATTTAACACTCTTTGCGCTGCTCAACATGAGACATTTTATTTCATGAAGGAGTTTATAGAATCATGAAATACGCTGAATTTGAAGGGACCCATAAGGATCATTGAGTCCAACTCCTGGCCCTACACAGGACACCCCAAGAATCACACCATGTGCCTGAGAGTATCATTCAAATGCTTCTTGAACTCTGTTGGGCTTGGTGCTGTGACCACTTCTCTAGGGAGACTGTTCCAGTGCCCAACCACCCTCTGGGTGAAAAACCTTTCCTGATAACTAACCTAAACCTCCCCTGACACATCTTAATGCCATTCCTTGAGTTCTGTCACTGGTCACAGGAGTGAAGAGATCTGTACTTGTCCCTGTGTGAGCAAGACAAAGCATAATTAAAAATAAAACAACATTCTCCATAGTCCTGTGAGGTTTCTGGTAAATGTTTATAACTAAACCTGTCTTGTACCACACTCCTTATGTGACTGCTAAAAAGAAGAGATGGATAATCAAGTTTTGTGTGCTTATATGAGGATGCCCAATATGCTTTAACCTCCTTTCTTCCTCTCTTTTGTTAAGCATCAATAATGTTAAAGGTAAATAGCTGGAAGCAGTTTTATCACTTTGCAACAGTGCCTGGCCTTGTACTGCAGGCAGGGCCTTCTGAAGCCAGGGAATGCTTGCAGTTGCAGTTCAGGTTTTTTTGTACACTGGGACATCACGCCTTTAACCAATCAAGACTGGTGAGCTAACAAGTGAGAGGGACCTCCTGTTGTCTTCAGTGGTTTTTTACTTCACAGCTTCCAGAAGAAATGATTACTACTACAAAAAACCCCAACCCAAAACCTCAGCACAGCACTTAAAGAAGTGCCTGTAGAGACTGGAAATCAAACTAGTCAGTAGACAGACCATAAGCTTTCAAAGGCTTTGGATGTTTTTCCCAAAAAAGAAACAAAGGGCATTTACTGATAGGTATTATTTTTCCGAGATGCTGATGTAGGGACAGTCAATGCAAACAGTCCAGAAAAGTACAGAAGAAATGTCAAGTTCACCTTGGAAAACCAAAGAACATTTTGATAACCTAATAACGCATTTCTTGCCTTGCTTTGTAAACTTCACCTGTCCAGAAGTTTCCTCAAAGTTGTGCATGTGTATTTGGATGACTTTAGGTCTAAAAGATACCAAACGAGATCTTAGAAATTTGGTGGGGTTGTTAATTGATACTTTTGAGCACAGGTTACAGCATCTTCCCAACTGGTAACTAACTGGTCAGTTTAAACCTGTTTCCTGCATACTTTCATCTGGTTTTAAGGTGGTATGTGGTGAAGTTGCCAGTGTGTAACACTGTGCTGTGTTGCAGCATGTTTTAAGTGCTCATCAGTAAAGAATAGGTTCAAAGTAGGTAAGAAGTCAATTATTTGCAAAGTTTTGCAAAGATACATGTATGTTTGGCAGTATAGGGACACTTACGTCTGTCATCAACACTTTCAGCAAACACTACCTTTGCTTGTAAATTATTTTGGTAAAAGCCCAATTATTTTAGCCATGGGCAAGCAGATTAGTCTCACCTAGGGATTGCTTGCAGCTGTTGGATCACTTTCCCCTTAAAGTCTTGCCAGTAGTGCCCAGGATACTAGAAGCTGGATTTTGTTCCACTGAGCTCCATGATTGCTTGATCCCCATTTCAGTGGGCATCTGCTCTGAGCAAAGGATGGGATTGCTGCTTTTATAGGCACGAGTCTGTTTTCTTGTTTATTGAAGTCTTGATGTAGTGGAAGCTACATCATCGTACACGATTTCCTTGAGTTCTGTCAGCTGAATATCTGAACATATCTGAACATATCTGAAACTTCAGCTAAATGTCCTGAACACATACAAGGCTGGGTACAGGGCTTTGTGACAGCTCCTGTGTTTGACATATTTTCACATGGTCGGTAACTTGCAGGTGCTTGAGTTGCCTTTTTCATGCCAAATGTGACTTCAGAAGGTATATCTCTGCACTAAGCTTAAAGAATGGAAGAGATAAAAAATGGCTGTTTCTGTAAATACTCTCATCTGATGGCTGCATACAAGAAGTGGAAGATTCCAGTGTTAGTACATGACGTGCAAGTTTTTTTACAAAACAAAATAAGTAATGTGTAAACATGTTGTATGTACATGTGATACTCAATGTACATAGACACTGAGAATAGATAATGTGTTTTATGCTTTGTATGATGTAGCACCATTAAGTTTTGATGTTACTGGCTTAGTTGTAAGTTTTGCTAAATGTGTGCAAGAAGATAGTGATTTCTGTATGCCCTAAATTTGCCAGATACTAAATCACTACCAGGAAGAGCTTAGAAGAGGAAAAACAGATGGAATTCTGGAAGGGGATGCAGCAGTGGGGAGCTTTGTTCTTGACCTGGTTACTGGTTGGTCTTGGACACTTGGTTTTCTCTTCCTTTCTCTCTTTCTTTCCCATCTGCTACATGCAGCTGATTATCTTTTAGCAGGCCTCTTCGAACAAAACAGTTTGAAATCTCCTAATAGAAATAACAGCTAATTCTTATCTAGAGTTACTATTCAGTGAAACATCTGTACAGGGTGCTGGTAACAAAGAGACGTAATTTTAGTTACTCCTAGATGAAACCCATGTCCTTAGCCACGACTTTGCTGTTCTTTTTCAGTATCTCTTGGTACTTTCACTTCATTGAACATCTTAATTGTTCTTAAATGCCAGAGATCATGGTCCCAGAAGTGTAGGTCATCAGTATTTTTGTGGGCAGTGCTCTTTGCTAGACATTTGGACTTTGAAAAAAATCTGTATTGAAGAACAGCTGCAGGTCACTACACAATGCAGAGGGGATACAGAGAAGACAGCAGTCCTTCTTGGAGCACTGTAGTGCTGGGGAGTGCAGCCTGGCACTTCCAGCTTTCTCCTTGTGTTCCCAGGAGAGATTTTTGGAAATGCCTGGAAAGAACCATGACCTCACAGTTTCTTATCTCCTGTCCAAACCTTCACAGGAGATTATTGCCAATGGCATTTCTTTGAGGCAGTAGTTGCTGTCAACATTGCTGCCCTTTTAATTTAGATTTAATTACTTTAGTGCACACACAAACATGCTTCAGTAATTCCAAAAGCTTTCATTGTAGAGAACATGCTAAAAACCATGGTTTACCTAATTTTTCATGATTCCTTTTGTTTTGCTTTGATAGCCCTGAGTAGACTGTATGAAAAGCAGGCACAAGAATCATGGATTTGCTGCAAGTATAACTTCAAAAATCTGTTGGTATTAGCAAGAGCAGTGTGTGTGTGAATGTGTTACATGATGAAGGGAAAATCCCAATTAAAATCTTGTTGCTAAACAAGTGATAAAGACCTTGCAAGCAGCATGAGACTCTGGGCTAACTATGATTATATTAATAATAATAAATCATATCTGTTCTGATACCTAATACACATAGGAGGATTTTTTTTTACTAGTTGCCATTTTTCTAACTTTTGTTTGTATTGTTGTTTTTTATTCCCCAGCATTTACTAAATGCTGTCAAGAAACTGGTTTTCTTATGGTGGTGAAGTGTCGGCAAGAGAACACAGCACTGAAGGACTGTCTGGTTGGCTAGTAAGTCCCTCACGAGTTTTCGTTGGGTTTTTTGTGCATGGCCTTTGCTAATCTAGAAATGAGTGGAAATGTTAGAGTTATGCAAGGTTAGGGACTTCGATGTATTTTCTGAAAATGGTATCTTTGCTTTGTTAGAACCATGCTGGTCAGGGCCCTAGCTGGCAAGGGCTGTATTTACCACATAAATATATGGCTATAAAGACTCTCTTCTTGATTTCCATGGTGACAGATCTCAGCCCAGATGACCTGTAACCCTGAATTTGTCTGTTGCATCACATATGTGGGGATGGGGGTGAGCAGGGAAGCACCTTCATACTCTGTTAGTGAGATGGCATAAATATGTTTTCATTTTGCTTCTTGAACTGTTTTTTAAGATTTAGTCTGTCTTGAAAGTGTCCTGCTGTTGTGAACAGCAATAGCAGCAGCAGTGGAAAATGGTTAGATATGAGGGAGGTCAGCTTGATGCCATGGTGGATTGAAATGTCTCTTTTGGAAGCCCTAATGTATCCCCAGTGCCATGAGGCTGAAGTGTTAGAGTCTTGAATTTGCCAGGGTGACAGTTGGGGATTTTTTTGAGTTTCACTGGGGGAAGAAGGGTGTTGGTTTGTTTTTTGGTGGAGTGTGTGTCCTGCTCTGTTAAATCAGAGATTAAGATTATATGCCTTTGAACTAGTGACAGTTATTCTCAAGTATTTAGGAATTGATGAAAAAAACATGTTGCAACTAGGCTAGAATTCAGGCCTAACTGCAGTCAGAGCTTGCTGGAGTTCTATTTTTCTGTACCTTTGCCTTTTTTAAAAAATAAAATGAAACAAAATGCTACTGAAAAACATGTTTACTGCTTGAATTGTTAAACTTGAAAAACAAAACTCTAAGAAAAAGGAATTGAATGTAATGATCAAGGACCTACATGCCTTCTGTTTGAGACATAAACTTTATCCTGTTCCCAGTAGTTTGGATGCATTAAAAAAAATATAAGTGGACTCAAGCAGATTCCCATACTGAGGATGGTAACTGCAAATAGTAAATTATTCTGCTGAACTGAAACACCAAATGTCTTTCCCTTTTTCTAGTTTTTGTCTTGGTGGCTTCACTGTAGAGGCTTGAAAAGGACTGTGCCTCAAGAGAGAACAGTATCATGAGAGAATGCAGATCAACTTAGTATTTAAAGTTTACAAAGATAACTCTAACATGTACTTTAAAAAAACCCCATGTTTTATTACTGAAGGCAGGCAAGTTTTCTTTGGATGTTAATGGAAGATCAGTTACGTTACTCGTGCAATATCTGTTCCATATTCCAAGATCAAAACCAGTGTTATGTATTTTTCTGTCTTGTAGCTATTCTGATCCGTCATTCTATGAAGAATGCAAAGCAGAATATTTGAAGCAAAGAGAAGAATACAGAGCAACTGGAATTAAGAAAAAAAGACAGAAGTTTACCTCAAATATATAATTAAAACTGAAAATGAACTTTTCAGATTTTATATGCTTCTTTGATTTCAATTGATTTGAACAGACTTAAATTATCTCTGCCCCTCTGTGTTTAACTGAAATACACAAAATGAGATGGAGAATAAAATAATCTCTGAAATTAGATTTTTAAATTTTCTGTAGTTAAAGATCTAAAGCATGCTGTCACAGTTTGCAAGAGAAGTTACAAAGGTCTGTTCCTCTGGACTTGACATTTTGTTACCAGTTTACAAGTTGGAGTTGACAAATCCAGAATGTCCATTTGGAATTTAAATCTTGTGTCCAGTTACGTGAGCCAGGCTCTGTAAGTTATATTAACTGATCACAAATTGTGTATACATTAAAGCTGGTCTCATCACCTGACACTGACAGTGTATGGAGATGCATTTACTAGAAGAGAAGGGTGGGAAATGCAGAAGAGAAGAGCTGCTCAGAGCAGTGTGAACTATCTTTTTCACAAAAATGTTGAGTCATATGAGAGTCTGATAGTACTTGTGTCTACACTGTGACTCATTTTTAAATCTATGTTTACAGAAGGGATGGATGCCTTGTGCTTGTGCATGGCCCAGACTGACCATTTCAACTCTGGAGGAGAAAGTAATCTGATCCAGACCTTCCCTGAGAACAGGGAATAAGCTGCCATTCTTCAGGAGTGAGCGAGTGAGTGACCACACTTGCAAAATTATTACAGGTAGATGTGAGAAAACAACTAAACCAGGCATGTAAGATGCAAGTCACTTCTTGCAGGAACTAAGTGTAAGAAAGTCCCTAATTAATAAGGGGCACACAAAAAATCTTTTGTGTACTGATACCTGAAGCTCCTTAGTTGTAGAATTCTCAAATGCATAAATGGCTTCCCTAGAGGTAGTATGTAAAACTTTGTATTACTGACTTGGAATGCCCTTTGAAGCATTCTGAAATAAAACCAAATTCTTTACAAGTAAGGAAAGGCTGCACTTAAACTTGGGAACTTTAATGCCCTGATTAAAAAAAACCCATAAAATTTCTGGGTAAGTACTAGGATTTGATACTTTTCCATGAAAAGATGCAAAATTTGACTTTTAATACTGTTTCACCACAAACACAGTATTGCTCTGAAGCTATTCAAGTAGGAAATTCAAATCAGACCTTCACATGTGTGTGAAGGACTTAACACTGCAGGTTAGTCATTGCCCTTTATTCTGTGCCTTTTACTGGAATAATCAATAATAATGTTGCTTCAGTGGAGTGGCTGGAGGACTAGAGAACACTTGTGAATGAAAAACTGGAAAGATGTGTAGCATTCTGCCTTGTTAGGCCAACTGAAGTGGCACTCAGCTCTAAAACTAACCACCTTAAAATATTTTATGTGGAACAGTGTCCTACATGTGTACTTGCTCTTGGCTGTTCAAGCATTTTGGAAAAATATATTCCAAATAAGTTAGGGGAAAATTAGCATACGTGTTTAAAAAAAGGAAACTTTCAGTAGATGGTGAAATGTGTTTTTAAGGATAGTCAACTGTTCTGTTGCCCCATTATGAAAATTTTCTACATTTTCAACTCTGGAAAGCCAGTCTGGCTGTTAGAAACTGTTGTCAAAAGCCCTTCCAAAGAGGATTTGGGTGGGAGCAAGCATTCCCTTAGGGATAATGCTGTGTGCTGCCAGTGGTCTGTGCCTGCACTGAGGACTCCCCGGAGCACAGACAACAGCACCAGCACTGGGGGTCTCCTTTTCTGGCTCAACAGAAAGTATGTTCAGCAGGTGACGGGGAACCCCAGTACTGTGGGGGAGGAATTAACACCTGGTGTGGAACTAAGCCCAGGAGAACCTGCAGGTATTGCTCCCCTACCCTTTACATGCTGTTTGTGAAAACCAGCCACAACTCACTTCTGCACTGATAACTGAGTTGTACTGTCAAGCCTGCAATTCCCTAAATTTCAGTCACCTGAATGGTGCTGTCAGCTGTGTATTTCTCTTTACCTACGCTGTTGTGGGTGTCCTCTGCTTGCCCTGGGATGCACTCAGAGCTGGGATTTGCCCTTGGCTCTGCCATCAGCTTCTGTAACACACCCGTGGCCTTAATGTGATGCTCTCTCATTTTGAATTCTTGATTTCACACCTTTCACTTTCTTAGTGTCTTGTGCAGTATCCTGTACTTTAATTGCATTTACATCTTTTATTTAAAGTTTAAATGAAAGAAGGAGTACTATGAAGTGACGAACTCCTACTAGTAAATTCCTTTCAGGTTTGTTTCTGTCTCAGCTATAAACTCAGGTTAGCAGGAGGCAGCCCTTGATTCTGATCAACTGAGAAAACACAGTAGTATTGGCAAAGCCTTCAGCTGTGCTGCAGCAGGGAACTGCAAGGTTTTTTGCTGTATGTTGAATATTTTTTAAAAAGCACTTTTATTTTGTCCCAAGTTACTGTTAATGACAAGAGGGTACAACTCTGGAAGCCTGGCTGTCTTTCCCTCTCAGCCCCCCTACCTCCCAACTAAAAATAAGATGTGGTTAGTGCCTGTACTTAGCAGTGAGCTCTAGGGGAGGAGGCCTGAAGCTGACACATTGCATGTTTGCACCACCTCATCCAGCCATCTCCATCTGAGACAGGGACTGCAACTCTAATGTTCTTTAGATATTTCTTTTTAATTCTGCAGGATTCTTGTATTCTGCTGCATAAGAGCAGACAATTAGGAGAATTAATCTAGGTGTGTCTTCAATGTTTTCAAGTTAGACTATCTATACAGAAAAGTCACGTCAGTGCAGAGGCAGGGACTAACTCAAGTAGGTCAGCCAAGGTCTGGAGTGTGGCAGTGCTGCTCACCCATCATAGTTAGTATTTGTATAAAAGCATCTGATGTTTTTTAACATGACCTTCCAAAAAATGAAGGTGGCACTACCAAGTGGTTACAGTCCCACTTTTAACACTGCCTGCTAGAACTAGAAGCTTTTGCAAAGTTGCAGGGCTTTCATTGTGGCCATACACTGAGCCTGCATCCTGTGCTCACCTCATGCTTAAAACTGTCCACCACAAGGCACTATTCACTGGCAGTGAGGGAATAAAGTCTTCCAAGCTAGAAGACTGGTTTGTCAGTGAGCACCTTTGCATGGTGCAGCACAGCATCTGTTGTTTCTGCAGCACAGGGGCCTATCTCTGCCTCTTGTAGCACTTGGCAAGCCCCCAGGACACCTGTTTTTCACTGGAGACTGCACTCTCTGAGTGTATTAAAGCTCTCCAAACTCCTGAGAGGGGCCACCTACAAATGCCAGATCTGAAAGGAAGGAGGAAAACGGTGTCATATACTTTTAAAAAGGTTTGCCTTCCCTCACTCAGAAGGAAGGGGCAGTTTGTTGTGCAGAGTTTTCAGAGGACCATTGCAGGCTGAGCCATCACCCAGGCAGTTATTCTGCATGCCAGAAACCTATTCTTCTTCACATTTAGTACAGCCAAGTAACTAAATTCCTGTGTCCTGTTTACTCTGCTGATCAAAAATCATCAAATAGAGTTGCAATCTAAGTGTTCTATCTAGTTAAAAATCAGTAAGTACCTGGTTATTTTTTGAATGCTGCTCCCTAGATCAAACTCAAATATCATACTCAAATACTGTATCTTAATGTTTGAACCACATGGTATCTTCCATCTTAAAATACAATTAAATTAATTTTGCCGGACACTGATTTCAGGGTGGTTTGGCTTTTTTAAATGGTTCAACTGCAACTGAGTAAAAATTAGGGTTTACCTTTAGCACTGATCATAAAAAAATGAAATGCTTTTGTCCACTGTCTTACATTCATACAATTGCAAGTAGCACACCACTCCCCCTAAAGAAAAGGGGAAGAGCCTCAAGACCCCCCAAAATAATACAAAAACTGTATCACATGCCCTTTTATTTTCAAACTACACAAGACATCAGGGGAACACCTTACTGCTCTGTGACCCCCATTGTTCACAGGGCCTGTCTGAACACCAGAACACAACACAGGTGTCAGGGACTGGAGCTTTTCACTCTTCCTTTACCAGGCCACAGCATCACTGAAGCTACAGCACAGGAGTATCAAAGTCTACTGCAAGTTGGTTTTGAAATAAAGTTCAATCTGCTTTATCTCACTGGTATAGTTCATATGGTACTTACATGGGCCTGGGTTTTGTTACTTGGAACAGGTATTGTTTTATTGTAACTCCACCATATGTCTAATGCTGCTCTTGCCTTTTTCCAGCTGTAAAAATTGGACAGTGCATCACAGCTAATTTGGGAGTTTGCTTTCTTCAGTATGGCTAGTTCATGTAAGAAAAAATTGATTAGTTGTAAGCCACAAAACTGGCAGGGAAATTTACCAGATTTTAAAAATATTTAAAATTAACCAAACAGTGCAAGTTTACATGTAAGTTATTAGGAGGTTCATCCAATTCCCCATATATCCAAATACATATTCATCAGCTTGCCATATGCTCACTTAAATGTGCAAAGCAACAATCTCCCCCTGCCCCAAAAGCTGTCTTCCATTTCTGCTAAATGGAGTCAGTGCTTTTTTAAATTAAAAGTTGTCAGATTGGTGGGTTAGGTGAGGTTTTAAAATAGCCAAAGTTTGCATTCGCATTAAAATTTTCTTGGTATCATTTAACAACTATTTGAGGATTTTGGTCCTTACTATATGCAGTTTTACAGTTTTATATAACACAGGCACATATGCACACAAACACCAGAACCACGTTACTACAGCTACTTCTGCATGTAATCTGCTGTCACTGTGATGAAAAGATTCCACTTCTGAAAATAGAAAAATCACTGTAAGCCACTGGTGGCATGGATTTAAATGACTTTTCCATCTTCAGTCAAAATCTGATTGTTAAGCTTCAGACCAACAGATGCTTCACAAGCCAGTGAGCTCCCAAGTGACACCAAATCTGGGGACTTCCTTTTCACATGTTACAGCTTGGACATGGCAATGAATGATTGGATTGGAAATGCTGCCTACAGCAAGCTCTCCATCATCAGTCCCCACTTCTCTCCAGTATCAGCATTCTCCTCAAGTCCCTCTCAGCAAACATTGCTGCTCCCTACTCCAGCATGGGAAGCACCACAGAACATAAACCAAGAGTCAAAGGCAAAGCCTGAAAATTCTCAGGTTTTGCACAGAGAAGCTTAATTTTAAATTTCCCTGTCACACAAGACAGGGCAGGCTGACCTTTTAACACAAGTAGTCAAACCACAGGAACACATCATAGCTTCAGGTAACTAAATCCTTCAGGTTTCAACATCCAAGAAAATACTTCTCCCAGAATATGCTGAAGCAGGCTAGAGCAGATGGATTTCTTTTTCCCCCGAATGAAAGAGAATAAACCTAAAATTTAATTGTTTGTATTTGGAATAACATTTATATACAATCAAGGAATTAAATAAAAAATTAAATAAAAAATTTCATGTCAAATACGGAAAGGAGATTTGTAAGTGAAACCAATTTCAAACAAAAATAAATTTATTTTTTATCTTACACAGTAGAATTCCTTCATTGCACAAATCATGTTGATGCCTGTTGGATAATACATTAGTTAATTAAAAAAAAAAACCTCCTCTGTAATGTTGAGGTGGGGAATCCCAAAAGTAAGTCACATTAGAACTAGATACCATATACCTTATGGAGCTGCATGAGAAATGTTTTCTTTATTACACAGGTAGTTGGTTCTATCAGCTAAAGCCTAGTGACTTGGATTTGTTTTATGCATATTGGGTTTTGTTCTATTACTTTCCAAGAGATTGTATTCCCCTGAGTCAGCTGTGTTCATTGGTCAGAATAAATTCCAGCATCTGACACCATTTCCATTAATCACAGACAAGCCAGTATATGTGAGCAAGATAATAGAAAGAAAAACTGTATCTGGTGAATGGGAATACATCATTTATGTATGCTGTTTGCTGCTACAGCAGGAGCTACCTGGAAGGCATTCTTTTGACTTTGACAAGCTGAAAGAGAAGATGGGTTTCATATGAGGTACTTACTGTGCAGGGAAGTGTCTGGAACCACACAGGTCACGAAGCACCCCGGTGACACTTTTATTGCCCATTATTACTACAGCTATGCTACAGGCATAGCTTCCCCTGTATTTGCAAGCAACCTTAAGATATATTGCTACTAAACAGCTGTGAAATTAATTTTTATTACTTTAATCTGAAGCTGGACTGTGAAGTTGAATACTTCACCCACCCACATATCTGTAAATAGCACATTCAGTATTAAGTATCTTTCTGCCCATTACAAGTTAGTTATCATGGATCTAAAATACAAAGCATTTTTCAACATTTGGAGCAGTCAGACATTTCACTTAACCCTGCTGTATTAAACCAGATATGAAATAGGTAAGTAAAAAAAAAGGCATAAATTGTATTTGTCTAAAAACAGTTCATGGCCGTAAGAGGAAAAAGCAAATAGTACCATAATCTATAAAGCAGGTGGATGCAGTTCTAGTAACTCTACTTCTTAGTGGCATACTAAAGATACCACAAAAATACTTCTTATGCATATGAACAGTGCAACCACACCAAGTCTGATTAAATTAAGGCTTTGTTTCTTTAAGAAAAGAAAAATTAGTAGCCATCACCACCATACAGTCAGGGTTCTGGTGCTGTGCAAAGGAGGCACAATCTGGATAACTGCACTGTGAACAGGATGGTTCTGTGGCAGCACTGCTGTGCACAGACTTAAGTCAGTTCCTTTAGCAGGAACTGAGGGAAACAAGCTGAATCTCCAGGATTCACAGTGCTCAGCAGCATTACTTATGGTCCTTTAGAATTCACAATCAAACCCCAAATGATGCAATTTAAACAGGATAGTCTAGGGGCGATTTTCTCTTGCCACTATTGAATATAAATAAAAAAAAAATCTCACCTTTCTTGGTTAAAAATTACATAAAAATGCATTTCTAAACCAGAAGAATTAGAAAGTTAATTGAAAGGAGGAGGGGAGAGAGAATCTAAATCTTCACTTTATGTCTTATTCTGAAAAAGAACTCTGTCAAAAAATCAGCTCAGATCTGGCACAAGTTTTAACACTGGATACCAAGTACTTTCTTGATAACATACAAATAGCAAACAAATACAGAACTGGATTATGTTGTTTTATTCCATGAACTCACTTTTCAGTGTAACCTTTTGCAAATGTGTCATCTGCAGTACAAGACTATCTAGGCCCCATACTAGATTTCTTTATTTCTACTTTATACCAGCACAGCTTTAATGTCAAGGAACTTGCTCCTGATTTACAGCAGAGGAAGACTAGGCTTTCTGTTTCAGAACTAGAATTAAAGAAAGAACATTTCAAGCAATTTGTTTTCCCTCTTTAAAAGTTCAAGAGTTAAAGTGCCTATTCAGAATCATTCCAAAAATTGTTTAACTCTTGTGCAGACAGTTTTGATTACACTGATCCAGGTAATCTGCTGGACAGTTTAACAAAGTTGGGTTATTTTTCATTTCCCAAAACATACTGGGCTTTGGAGGACTTGGCAATACCCAGGAATTATCTTCCAGAGAGCTCTTTCCATAAGAATGGTGTTCCTGAAACATTCTGCCATCAACTGGAATGGGTCTCTCGTCTGTCCATGGTTGCAGAGTCACCCTTTCCAATGGGGCGTGGGCATCTCTTGGCAGAGAGGGAGACACAGCGTTGCACAGGACTTTATCATTTTGGGAGAGGTTTTTATAGACTACCCCAGATGTCAAATTCAGCTTGGAAATGTTCAAGTCAACACATTGTACTGGTGCAGTAGAGGCAGCTGAAGGACAAAGAGAAAAAAAGATTTTAAAATCACATTATCTAATGCATTTTTCATGTACTCCAAATGTACTACAGTCTAGTAGGGATGTTAAACACAGTGTTTTCAAGCCACAAGTATTCAGACCATATTCAGTAACTACTTAAAAGTTACAAACAACATACTAACCTCACCAGTCTGACTTTGCAAGATGAACCCAACATCTCAAAATCACAATGTCTAAAATACACCTAATACTAAGTAAACTTCCCGACTCCAACTTGAACACAGATAAACTGATGGATCTTTCTGACCAGACTGGAATGAATGCTGAAACAGAGGTGTTTTACATGCTTGGAGAAATCGACCACATGCAAAACACTGAATGCTGCTTCCTACTCTACTGATTAACAACTTGGCTGCCCAGAAACTGAATTCTCCCTGTCCATGAAGCAGTAAGAGAGAAACACGTGGTGTTCACAGGTTCTCTGTGCTTTACTATTATCTGAAGAGTAAAATGATAAACTGCAATGTTCAGCCATCTGAAACTCTAAGGAAGTTTTAAACTGTGCTAGGAAAGGGAGGATTTTGAAACAGAACAGCATCTGTCTGAAATGGAAGAACTGCATCTTCAATGCACACCTAAACAGATGGCCAAAAAAACCCCAGGTCTTTTTTTTTTGTAGTGATCATGTACATAACATGGAAAGGGAGTTGATTAATGTTTCCTGCAGTTAAAGAAACTCATATCTCACACATGGTTTTCTAGAACAGCTGTAAATCTTCAATATAAACAGTGATTTCTAACTTTAGTTCCTAAGGAACAAAAAGAGGAGCCAGTATCTTGGTCAAAGAATACAACTTCTGTTTGTCACTATAAATTAAAAGGTGGCACCCAATTCACAAATATCAGCCCAAACCACTTCCTGTAGCACAACCATCATGTCTGAAAGGCACAACAAGGCACTGATTTGCCCTCTTGGTGCTGACAGGTGTAAAAAGCAATTTGAGGCCTAGAAGTTCAAGAAAAATGGAATCCACTGAAAATAGATTGAAAATGTAAAAAATGAAATGAAAAACGTAAAAAAAGAAAATCCCCAAACAAAAACCAATCAATCAACAACAAAAAACCCATGGACACAAATTTGTTGAAAATGCCTCCATACACAAATGATGGATAAGCAGAATCTTGCATATGAACTGATATTGTTCAGCTACTACACAGAGTAACAAACATGTTGTGCAGATTTAATGCACCTCTGACAGTGGCATCTAGTTTGCTTAAACACCCAGTACTACAGGTAGAGGAAGTAGAAGGTTTAAGTCAATTCTAACCATATTTTGCATAAGCCAAGATTTTTCTAAAAGTAAAAGCAGATATATCTGCATCATATTCTTAAGTGTGGCTGATGAGCAAGGTCAACAGACCTGTGCACTTACATACTCCTGAGAAATTACTGAAAAAAGCCTACAGAGGAAAGGCAGCAGGACATTGTTCTCTGATCATCAATAACATCCTTTATGTCTGTGGATGAACAACTGCAGCAAATGAGACTGTTCACCAAGGAGAAGAGAAAAATCAGTACTTGTGTAGTGGCAAGACAGGTAACTCCAAATTAAAAGTAAGGACAGAAAGACACTATATGATCACGTCAAACCTTGACAGACTTAAGATTAAAGACTTTCAGTTCCCAGTTTCTCTGCTGAAGTTACTTGACAAATGTGTTTTAGAATGGTATGAACACAAACTCACCTGGTAACAATATGGCCAAGTCTACAAAAAGTGTTGATAGTTTGTATCAGCC
>WEIV01018914.1:39004-62606 GCA_013390005.1 Calyptomena viridis | reverse complement strand
ATGTTAATCATCCTGAACTACGAACAAACAAAGAAAAAAAAATTGTAATGATCTTGCTAAATGAGTATACCTAAACTTGAAATTAAATTATGTGATTTGAAATAACACACTTAAAGAGGCTGCAAGAATAATTTACTTGTTTAAATGGCTGTCCCTCAGTAAACTGAAAATAAAACATGAAAGTCACTTCACTTTCATACCTCTGAATGTCTTGCCTTTGAAGGTGGTCTCCATTTAATGGATTTTCACCTTGAGCCTGGTCCTGTGTAACAGAGTGAAGGGAAGACAGAGAATGAATGAACATGATTTCAGATCTTCTATCTGAAAAAACAGCAGTGAAACTACAAGTTCACTAATACTGAAATTCACAAATAGTCTTACTTTGTGTTGGCTGCAGTGGGTTTCAAAACTGAAATAAAGACTTCTACTAAGACTTTCCACTTAATGTGTAAACTACCTACATATATGAAGGCATTGCTCAGCTAACTCTATAATCTTTTTTTTCAAGCAGCTGAGCTCTCAGAATTTGCGATTCCTTAAAAAGCAAAAAATGGAAAAAGAATTTTGACATTCACTTAAAAAAAGTAACAGCATTTTCTTGTTCTTTCCCTATCACAGTATATAAAGACCTTTAAATTAAAACAAGCTGTTTTAGGATAGATTTGTTTCCACAACTTACTTTTATGACAGAACATAATTTATCCCTTGAGTCTGAAAGCCTACTTTAAAACTCCACATACAGACAGGCTCACAGAATTTAACAGGACTGTTTAACAAATCAGATATTGGGCTCACTTTCTTAGCCAAGTTTCTGTCAGACCCTCACCTGTGATTAGCTCCCATTCCTATCCCCTCATGTTCCTTCTTACTACCTTTCCTGCTAGCCAAAGCTGCTATGAATTTGATACCACTTACTGTGGCTTCATGACACCCTGTATGTATTTCAAGCAACTTGTCAATATAATGTCAATACTGCATCAACTACAGTGCAAAATCTGAGTAAGAGTAGAAAAAAATAAGAAAAAAATAGAAAGCATTCTTGCCTGCAGTAGAAAACATTTGAAAATGCTAACTAATGTAATTAAAACAAGTCAAAATGAAAATACCAGCTGGGTTTGAAACAATGCTGACTTGTCATTGCCCATTGATCACATTTACCTGTATTTCTTTTTCCCCCGTGAAGACCTTCCCACCACCCATCATCAGAGATTCAATTTCATAGTTAAAAACCAAGTTGGGCTGTATTACTCCACATTTGAAAGCTGGTATCTTCTTATTTCCTATATTAAGCAGTTAGCAGGATCGACAAGTTATATTAAAAAAAATACAAGGAAAAAGCTGATCCTTGTATTTTTCCTTTGCAACCAAAGCTGCTGACATAAGCATTATTTAATCAGTGTCACATGTAATATTCCTTACAGCTGCTATTTTAGTCTGTTCTCTCTAACAACAATCACTCTCACAATGCAATCTGCAATTATTTATCCAGCTGTTCATCTCTTCTAGAGCTACCCTAAGACACCAGAACCACATACAAGTCACAGTAGCCTTCACATTGTACAAGTTATTGAAAGCACCTGAAAGAATTCCAGACACAAGTGAAAACAATCAACAGCAAGGGAAGTTAAAACATCTCATGTGCTTTTATCCCCATCTAGTGGAAAAAATGCAGACTCACTCAAATACTGTGTGAATCAAGATTACATAATCATCATTATTAATGGCCATAAGGAAACTAAAATAGTCTGCCTCTTCAAACAATCACATTTATGTCTTTTACATTCACTGTGTAACTTCAATGTGATGAGTCCTAGAGACTACCACTGTACCTTTCACCAAAGGTAAGATGGAAAGCATCAGGAGTGCACCAGACAATAACTTAATGCTTTTTGTTACTGTTAACCTACCTTAATTTTCTTTTGAGATACTAACAGCATCTAGGTTACAAAATGACTCCCTCAAAAGACACTTGCCCCAGAAATGGCAGGGAAGGCACCAAGAAAGGTTATTTTCCTGACAAGCTTCATACAACTACCCTAAAGAAAAGTGCTAGATCTCCTTAACCAAAGTTCATTTCATCTTTTAAGATGAGCATTCTACTGCTGTTTAAAAAAAAAAAGACCAGTTTTTGCTCAAACTTGTTAGATAGCTCAGCTTACACTGAACACTTCAAATGACTACTTATAAAAAAACCATAAACCTTCATTTTTTTCTTTTTTTTTGTATGGGCAATGGCTGGGAAATCTCACTTACGTGGAATCATAGAATAGAATTGGAAGGGACCCCTAAGGATCACTAAGTTAACTCCCTGCACATTCCGGGACTACCCAAAACTAGACCTTATGATTAAGAGTGTCATCAAGACACATAAATTTGTACAAGCTTGGTGCCNTAAAAAAAAAAAGACCAGTTTTTGCTCAAACTTGTTAGATAGCTCAGCTTACACTGAACACTTCAAATGACTACTTATAAAAAAACCATAAACCTTTTTTTTTTTCATTTTTTTTTGTATGGGCAATGGCTGGGAAATCTCACTTACGTGGAATCATAGAATAGAATTGGAAGGGACCCCTAAGGATCACTAAGTTAACTTCCTGCACATTCCAGGACTACCCAAAACTAGACCTTATGATTAAGAGTGTCATCAAGACACATAAATTTGTACAAGCTTGGTGCCATGACCACTTCCCTGGGGAGGCTGTTCCTATTTCCAAGAAACATGGCAGTCTATGAAAATAAGGTAAATTTTATCAAGATGTTCACCTTTCACTCAGTTATACACTTTATTTCTTTGTTACCTCTTGATTTTTGATTGAACATGGGATTTAAAATAAACTGTTAGCAAAAAATTCCTGAAAAATTAAGGTACCTTCTCCTTGCATTTTTCCAACTCCTTCCTGAGACTGTTGCACTCTTCCTTGAGTTTTTCTAGATCCTGTTCCAGACTATGCACTTTCAGGTCACTGTTCAGCTTCTCTAATTCCCAGTTGGCCTGAGTACAATTCAGACTTTTCATCACTGTAAAGACAAGCAAAATAATCAGACACCAGTTTAAGGAATGTAACTCAATAGGTAAAGTTCTCTTCAACCAGCCCATGCCCTACAAAAACATTACATTCTGAAGAAGCTGCAGTCTATGACAACAAGGAAACAGTAGCACTTGTAAAGCTGTTGGCAGAAAAGTCTATTTTCCAAGTTTAAAAGCATGGAGCCCTATTTTCTAGGAATGTGCTGGATTTTACACACAGAAAAAGGAAGTACCAGCATAAAAAGGCAATGCAAAGAGAAAAATCACTTCATGGCAAACACACACAACATATACACCAACTTGCACACTTACATGCTTTAAAAACACGAGCATGTAAAATATCTCAAGTTTTCCTTGAGATATTTAATATCAAGAAGTTCCAAACAGAACAACAAAAGATAAAATCAAAACAAAAGGGGAAAGTGTAGAAGGAACACAAATTCTATTAGACCAAAGCAATTCACACAGTAAGAAGCAACCTAAGATGATTCTGGCATCAAATCAGTAGCAGGGCACTAATTAGACAGCAAGAAAAAAAAAGAACACAACAGCGAGAAAACACCCGTGTCTTTAACTGCATGGTATATTTATTTCCAGATTAAACACTTTAAACAAGCTTAAGCTACACTGATTTTTTTCTTAAACAAGGTACTCATAGTCCACTTATAAGTAAAACTGATTTCTCAGTAAGGCTTGAAATCACCACGTTTTCAGAGCTCTCCTTATAAGTCTGCAATTCTTACCTCCTTAAACCATGAGGTCATCAAGAGTGATAGTAGCACTATATGCAGTTTGTTCTTCTAGGTTTAAAAATCTGTTCAATTGAAGCAGTGCATTACATGCTTGAGGTGCTCTTGGAGAATAATCCAACTCAAGCACAGTTGTACTTACAAGCACCTTTCAAATGACTGCGTTTGAACAGACTCTGAAGTCAGCCCATACCTCTAACTTTACACAGATGGCATTCTCTTGTTCTCTTTTCTTGTAACAAAATTAGTATTTTTTTATTTCCATAGTGTTTTGTTTTACATATCTATCAAGTGCACAGCACTCTTTACAACCGCAGCAACAGAAGCAGGATTTGGGCTTTTGGAATTGCCAGGATACATTGTTTCTCCTTCCTCTTTTCACCAGGCTCTCTACAAGCAGTATCTTCCCATCTTTTCTCATCTCCCAGCCCTTTAAGTGACTGTTGTCGACTGCAGCTATTGCTATACAACATCCTCTTGTACCTGTCACATCCCACCAGCGAGACAAAGCCATACAATGGATCCTCTGCCGATACCAGAGGAAGTGGTACTGACTGATTAATCTCTGTACTTGGCCAGGCATGGCCTGCCCTGCTCTGAGAAAAGGTGGTGGGGTCCAGAGATGCCCATGACACAGCCTGTAAATTGTCAGGTGGTGCCCATTTCTCAGATCATGAAGTCATCTACAGTGGAAGAACACAACAGCCTCATCTCTTCACCTTGGAGCTCCTCACCTATGATCTTCTAACATGCACGTCACCATTCACAAGAATGAACAGCAGCTCAAGGTGCCTCACTGCCAAACATGCCTCTCTTACCCAGTCACTGTACAGGGTTAAACCTCTTCATGCCCCAAGATCATGATAAAACCACTAGGGCTCATCAGCCTACCTTAAGATGAAGTTACCAAATACATACCTTGTTGGGTTTCCACTTCAGTTTTCAGTTGTAACAGCTCTATTTCTTTAGACTGCAACTGTTCATTCAAGGTTTTCAGGGATTCTGCACTTTCTTTCACCTATTTCCAAGGGGAGAAAAATGCAACCCAAAACCATTTGTGAAGCTTTTTTCTATCACGTCTGACAATTCAATTTTTTTAAACAAAGGCAAAAATTGCTTTGATTTCTTTTAGCATTATTTTAGCCCAGTAATAAAATTGAGATACTAGAAATAGTTATTCCTACATCAGGTACTGTTGTGCACTTTAAAAACCCAAAGAAGTGATAAAACTAACACCACAGATCTTTAGCAAATAAAATTTATTCTACAGTAAACATTTACTAACTATGCAATGCTTATAAACCATGCATTTAAGTCATTCCTTAAAAAGGCACACCATTTTTTCCAGTTTGCTTTTCCAATTATCTCTGTCGATGCAGGCCTCTCGGTAGGCTTGGTACGCCTTGTTGACCTGGTCACGCCCAACTGAACTGCACTCCTCTTCCAGGCGGGAGCCAAGCAGCTGGAAGTTTAACACACACGAGAAATAAGAGGTTTTGTATTTTATAATGAGAACTGCAAAACCTAAAAAGGCAATAGCAGAGCCCACAATATTAATCGAATAGCTTTCTTAGATACTAAATTAATCAAATACACTGGTATGGACCAAAGTTTCGGAACAAAGTTTTTTACAAAAGTGCAACAAAGGCTGTCTACAAATTCTGCAATTTCTAACCATACTTAATGCTCACTAGTTTACAGAATCACAGAATAGTTTGAGTTGGCAGGGACATCTAAAACTTCATCTAGTCCAAGCCCTTTGCCATGGGCAGGAACACTTTCCATTAGACTGCTATAAATGTATTGCTTTAAGTATTTAAAAACCATTCACAAGTCATGATTACTCACACTGACAGTCCCTTAATCATATTTTTTCCAGGCTCTGAAAATGTTCAAATTGCTTTTGAAAAAAGGACTTCTAAGCATAATAAATACACAACATATAGAAAGTTCAGAGGAAACCAAACCTTTTTTTAATGACTTATAATGTAAACAAAGGGTTTTTGTCAGTGTATTTATGTACAAAAAGCCAAAGCAGAATCATTTTACAAGTGACTATTAACTTTCAGGTCGCCACTCTCTCATTGCCTGCTATGGCAAGAGAAAAGCAAGGCAGAATAAACACTACCAACTAGACTGCCAGAAAAACGAGCAGAATTAAAATATATTCAGCGTTTTTAATAAGACAGAAAGAAGCAGTGTCTTACATCAAATTACATCTGTTCATATAGAAAATTCTTGTTTTGATAATTGCATTTTCCTTTTAATTTTCTTTATCCTGCACACTTCCTGTAATCATGTTCAGTGTACCTCTTGCAGATATTTGCAACAGATTTGTACATATTTTCTTAAAGATTAAAGAGCTACACAAAAAAAAATTACAAAAAACAAAGCTCTGACACTTATGTGTCTACCTTAAATATCTCCTCTTTTAAGTGCTTGCTCGAAAGAAATATGGGAAAGCAAGACAAAGATAGGAAGCTTTTGCCTTTTACTAGTCCTTTTAAGTTTTGTCCTTTACATTTTTCTATTTGATAGAGCCATTCAAATAGAATGTAAATTCTGTAAATTCCCATACACTTTCAAATTGAAAACTCATAAGGGATAACTCTCCATCTATTTTTTAAACATACAGGTATATTAGCTATTGACAAAGACTGAAAATCAGTTCTGTTACTTAAACAGCCTTGGCCTGCTCAATATCCCTCTCTCAGAAACACCTTTATATTCACATGGAAAACAAAGTATCATCTTCAAGAGAATTAAGCTGAACCAGGACAAACCAAAAGACACAAGACAAAAGGAATTGTCAAGGTCAAGCCTTGTTTATTATGATCTTGAGTAACCACAAAAAAGATGTTACACTTCACATGGTTAAGAAAATATTCAGGCTAGATCTCTATTCCTATTCCCATCAATCCCCCAGACCTTACATAAAGTGCTGGGATAGTTTTGCCTTTTAACAGAAAACCAGTCACCCAGAATTCCTGAATAAGTGCTTCCAAGTTGTGCCAAGTGTGAATCAAGCTCTTCATTCCACTGCCACACATTATTCAAATAACACACATGGAAAGCTTTTAAGAGTGAGTAGCACACACTTAGGATTAATTCCTAGAAAGTTACTCTAACACTAGGATCAATCTACCCATCTTATATAAGAAAGCAGTCTATCGAAGGCAAGATACTGCAGTACAAAGACACTCAGTACTGAACAATGGATGTATGTTCAACACTAGCATTCATTACTTGGAGAGGAAAACCCTGTGCCCCAGCCAATTTTTTAGCTTTAATGAACTTCACTATAGTATGGCCATGAGAAATTGCATATAAAACAAATTACAAGATTCCTACACATTTTAGATTTACTGCATCAAAAAATAGACAGCCAACATCTATGTTAAGCATTGCAACTTCGTATTTCACATTTGAGACTGCTATTAGCTAGACCTAGCTAGATAGTCTTAGCAACCAGTTTTTCCTTAACACTTTGGTATGCTGAGTTCAGGAGTCTTTTGATAGACAGTTTCTAGATTCTGACAATTCACAGGCTTTGCACCTCACTATTCAACAACACTGTCACATGTGCCCAAGCTGATAAACTACAGTAAGGATCCAATGCAACTACACATCTTTCTGAATCAAAGCTACAGTTTTTGCATGCACCACATGCATGCCTGGTAAGAACCAAAAATCCCAGTATGATGCAATTAGACTACCAGAGGAAGAAACTGTGTTTCACTTCAACGAATAAGAAAATTTACCAATGCTTTTTAACATGAGAATTATTCTAAGTACATATTTTAAATCCTTAACCATCTGCTCTGCCATCCAGCTAGGAGCAAAAAAGAAGCTGCTACCAGAAACTGGCAAATCAACCTTTTTCTTACCTTCTCTTCTAGAACTCTCACTCTTCTTTTTAAGAGGGAGTTCTCCTTCTCTGTCTCCTTTAGTCGTTTCTTGATATCTTCATATGCAGTGACAAGTGCAAAGTGTGAGGCAACAGACTCGTCTCCACTATATGATGAAACAGGAACATCGCTGTCTCTCTTGTGAGTGTTGTCTGCTTTTTCATGGTTCAAAATACAGATGTCATCCTCTACCAACTCCTCCATGACAGCTGTTAAAGAGATAGACAGAAGTGCAAAGTTTTCACAAAGACAAATTCATCATGAGTCTGAAAACCTTTCAAAATAATTCTGCAGGGTATTTCTGTCTAAGTATGACAAGACTGAATAATTAGGAAGTATCTTAGTCTTGCAGAAAAATCTCGGAAATCCATTTTACGTTAAAAATACGCTGGTTAGAAAAGAAGCATATTTCACTGTTACTTAATAAAACTATTTTGAATACATAGCAGATTTATGAACCCTCAAATTCATTTTTGTTAAAGCTTAACACCAACTTAGATTTTGGCTGACACCAACTATCTGAACTCTGATGGAATATTCTATCAGTTTTTGCAAGCAGTAAAAAGAGTATAGTTGCAACAACTTGACTAACTACCGGTGGCTCCTGAGCACAAGTGCCAAACTTCCTTCATTTTTGAATGCAAATACTTATATTTTTCCCCAACTTTAAAATGGAATCTTAAGGTACACTTGCATTTGTCCTTCAATAAACTGCATGAGTAGCTATTCTTTACTCGGTCACAACAGAAAACCTCCTTCTGAACTACAATTACAGTAATTCTTGACTGCAAATTTGGTGAGAATGAAAATACTCAGTAACATGACCTGCTTCAATGAGTGGAGAAAACTGACTATAATTTCACCTTAAAAAAAGTGTCACACTTCAATACTAGGCAAATCCACCTGAATAACAAATGCAAAGTAAATGTTTCACTGAGATTTTGCTACAACACACATCATTAGGCACAGCAAAACATTCAACAAGAAAATACTACCTTAAGGAAATTCTACATATTTTGTTGAGCACCAGGTCTTCAGGGAAAACCTCCAAAGGCATTCTCCTTAGGGTTAACTAGTTACCAGGAACAACTTTTGGGGTTTGATTTAAAAACAAACCAACACCCAAACCTCAAAATCAATCCACCAAAAAAAAGACACAGCTCATTCTTATTTAATAGTGAAGATCAAAATTCCATGTGATACTAAGAAATGCTACACAGTTGCTGTAACATCCTCCCCTGCCCTTAAACTATTGATGGGACTGCTACAAAAAAATAAAAATATAAGTCTGCTTTTTCCCCTTGAACAAATCTTTAGGTTCCTGATGATTTTCTAATGAACCAACAGAAATTCAGGAATGAAAGAACTGAGCATAATGAAGACAGTTTGCATTGTAGGAAAATTTACTTCAACAGAAAACTGACTTGATCCACAGAATTTTGCAGGAAAGGCAGGTATTGTGCAAGAAAAACTCACAGCCACAATTGCTGCTTCTACTATCTATTTGTTATTTAAATTCAAGCTAGACTTCCATTTGTTTGTAGATACTAAGAGGCAAAGGGATCAACTGCCCTGGAGCTTGTCTCTGTGGTCAAATTTCTCTCGGGGTGCCAGCAATGGAAAAGCTGACAGACTGCAGCCTTGTGAAGAGCTGTGGTACAGCTACTGCTGAACAATGGTGCTCTTATCACATTTGTCTCAATTTGCTCCAAGCAGGTTAGACAACACGATAAAAAACGGTGACAGCTCGTTTATACTAAATAGCAATGGAGTTGCAACAGTGAAAAAAGACAGGAAAACTACAAACCCAAACTAAGTCCTTTTAATCGTTACGTTCAGGAGGCGAACAGATGCCTTGTACACTGCTTGATGCCTAAGCCTCCCTTGTTTTTCTGCCTCATATTTAAGCAGAATGAGCCTTGCAAAAACGGTTTGCTTCCTTTTCATTGCAAGAACAGCATCACTCCAAGGTGACCTTGACCAAAAGCACTACATCATTCAAACTGCATTAACAGACTGAAGGAATTGCTCATTTTGTCCTCTAAGATGAACACAACACACCAGCTTATCCTCCTCCAGTTTACCAAGGGCCCTGCAAGTCTTGTCACTCATCTCATCACATTCCCAAGAACTTGCCCTCTCAAGGCAACACATCTCCTTTTCTCTGAACACTTGACTCCAACATCATTAAAGAAGTGTCACAGCTTATCATTATCGCTTGAAGAAAGCAGATTTGCTACCTTGTACATAAATAGACCTTTATCCCCACACTTCCCTATAGCCCCTAAACTTGAGCATAATACATTCCCCTTTCCTTGCACACATCAGTTCCACCAGGAGATGGCAACGCGGGAAAACAGGACACACAAGAAGACGAGACTATATTTATTCTGCATTTTGTTAACTAAAACTTACTGCCTTTATGAGCTTTTAAGAGAAAAAGACATTCCAAATAAGACTCAGTATACACAAATAGTATTTTATAAATCCAGGTACATAACCTGCACCTGCTAAGAGAATTAGTTACTCTAATATTTTTTTACTTGAAAGATCTCATATAGTTTATAGGATTATTCAACTCAGGTTTTCTGATGCTGCTCCCTAAGACAACATGGGACAATATTTAGAAGGGAAGCATACAATCCTACATAATTCTAAGGAGTTTTCTAAATTTCTACACACAAGATACCAGTTCCAGAAAAAATCTGATACACACATTTTTTACTAATGTATTGTATACTAAGTGACAACAAACTGCCATTGAACAATTTGAGATCAGCAGTACTATAAAGGTCAGGATGAAATGCACAGCTCACCCTTTTTTTTTCCTGTCAGGATAGACAGAAAGCCCTAGAATGCAAACTGGGGCTATGTCTGTAAGAAATCCCCAACTACAGCTGTTATATTTAATTTTACTCAACGAATCAAAAGTCAGATTCTCCAGTGTTATATTACATCATTTAACAAACATGAACTGTAAACAACAATCAAAGAAGTGCTTTGATCATTCCACAAGTTACAACTTCTCAAATCTGGCAGAAGGATGCCAGAAGGGCTTGCAGGATGCCTTACCATGTCCAACCACAGACTGCTGGTGTGTTTGACTCTCCAATTCAAAGTTACACTTGTGTGCACTGCTGCCCATGTCCCAAAGGCATCACTCTGAAGCACCCAAATGATTTTTGACCCCTCTGGAGTTGTAATTCGTGAGATAATCTGTACTAGACTAACCAGTTACAGTGAAAGATTTCCCACTAAAATATTTAAAATATTTAAAAACTGACAAGTTAATGTCTCTGAATACAACTGATGTCCATCTCTGCCTACTTAACACAAGCTTTACAATCTCATTTACCACACATCCCATTCCAAGAAAGGTCTCCCTAATACTTTACTTTTTACTTCCTTTACTTCAGCACATTAGCTAAATACTTCACTTGTGATTACATTTATCCTTATTTTTAGAATGATCTGGACATGAAACAGCCTATTTAAAAGGACTTTCATCTTCTGAGTCCAAAAATAAATACATTAAATGAATACCAGTACTACTGTTTGTATTAAATAACTAATGTTTAAAAATAAACAAAAGACCAACCGGAATACACTGTTGACAGGACACAGTATTGAGTTCTAGCAGGAGTAATTATGTCCCCTGTTTATAAGTATATGAGTTTGAAAAGATGGCACCACTTTTCTTCCACATAATGTGAAGAAAAGAAGGGTTTACAGAAACCACTTCTGTTGTTTGTTGATGCTCAACATATGTTATAGAACAGCTTTGATTTAATATAATAAATATCTTGAGAAAAAGAACGTTTTCCCCTTTCTCTAATGCCTGCCAGAAATATAGCTTTTCTCTTCCCAGAGCTTTACAAATACTAGTCATTAACACCATGGGAGGTAGTTAAATATGAAACACATTCTACGTACACGGGATGCAGAGGCTCTAACAGCAAACAGACCACTGCACAACGAGATTTCTACAGCCTGAAGTGCTAATCTTATTCTCAGATCAGGAGGAGAAACAGTAAAAGCAGGATTACATTAAATTTTTCCCAGTATGGAGCAGATTCCCATTTTGCCCCACGTGTTGATTTGAAAGACAACAGAACGATTTTCAAAATACTTCTGAATGTCAATGGCAATTAATTTCAAGATAGTTATTTTTCTGGTTTTTTTTGAAGTCCAAACCATTTTACTGTCTACCTTCCAGACTTGAGGGGTTTGACTTCATAATGGCAGTATGAACATCTTCCATTTGTTAATAACAAGAGCATAATTTTTGTAGTTATTCACCTTGCCTTACGTACAAAGGTATATATACATGCACGTAGACATAAAAATAAACCTTTAAATTCAAGAAATGGCTTTGAACCACAGGAATCCCAAATGAGCATGTTGCAGCCCTCACCTTAATTTCAGAAAAGCTGTACTGATTTTTTTTTTCTTTTTTTAAAAGACACGTCAGCACAGCAAGGAATAATACAGCCAGCATCAAAAACTCCACACAGTACATGGAGCATACGACACATGATGTTAAAACAAGCAAGACTTTCAGCCTCTTAAAGCATCTATCACTTCGTGTCTCTCCTTCAGAAATCTTAGGTACTCTTTGATTCCACTGGTGAACAGACTGTTTTACAGAGAAAGACATCACTTTTTGCAGATACTCCATTTTCAAAGAGAAAAAAATCCATACACACACATCTCAGTAGCTGCTAACTGGCCACTGTTCATCTTTCCGTACAAAGTCCACAGGCACAAAGCACTCCCTGAGAATCCGTGCACACGAGAGCACAGCCCTGCCACCTCAGCACACTCAGTGCTCTTTGAGAAACACGTCAGCACATCAGCTAAGTCAGACCTCCAAATCACTTTCATTTTGCTGCCTCCAGGAAATGGAAAGTCATTGTCTCTAAGCTCACACACCAGATCACTGTAGTTCATTTATCCCAAATGTGTGCGTTAGCCAGAAAAACTAGGCAAAATCTCCTTAGGTACAACAGACAATTTTTTCCATCTCAAGCTTTTTACAATAAATAATCTACTCTCACAAGAACTAGAAAAGCACTAAGAAGCCCACTGTATGACACCAGTGTTTGATAAATTTTACTTTCTCTGAACAGTTTCACACTCCAGTACCTTCATCACTAATTTGCAAACCTTATGCATCCTCAATGTAACGTGTTCAATCTGCCCTCCTGTGGATTCTGTCACTTTCTCTGACAACTACCTGAAAAGCAGAGGGGGAAAATAAAATCCCAGAAGTTGAAGTCAACGAAATATTATCCTCTCAGCATCATATAATCCTGTTTATTAAACTATCATATACTATTATTAAACTAAATAGGAGCAGTACTGCCAAAGAAACATAAGTAGGAGCATGACATCTTTTGGCTGTTCAGTCTCTCTAACACCAAATATAAGTATATTCAAAGGTTACTGAAAAACCCATATTTTCTCATGCTAACATCGAATATTGTTTTAAGAGGCATTTTTTTGGTGTTCATTCCTTCCCATTTCAAAATGTTTATAAAGAATAAAAGCTGACAGTCTTGTTTGCAAAAGCTGAGGGTTTGTTTTTTTCAGATCTTCTTTTGCAAACCAAACAGTAGGTCCTACGACCCAGTTATATGTTTCCTCCTACTCAAACTGCCAGATTAATTATCATTCAATAAGTTCACAAGTTCAGTGATAAAGTATTATGAAAGCCTTATATAATTGCATTAACTTCTAATTAAATTCAACTGGAAACATGCCTCACCTGTTACAGCTACTAAAAGGCAAGTTAAACTGAGAAGCACTGATTGCCCTTGGTCATCTCCTGCAACTCACCAACATAATGTCTGCAGGTTTTCAAGACACGAGTGGACAGGGGCCCAGATAACCTCACCTAGGCTCCCTTTTACACAAAAAAAGTTGGACCAGATGAACTTCCCAGGTCCTTTCCAGCTTGGGCTGTCCTACAACTCTATATTCAGGTTTTATTTCAGAAAAACCTGGTCATTTGAACACAAGTTCCTGTGAGCAGCTTTTAAGTGATTAACTCTGAATGTTCAAGCTACTTGTACGTCACTTACCTGCTCGGACTTCATTTCTTCTCCCCAAATGTCAAATTTTAGTAGCATCTACAGTTTCATACACTAAGAACTCCGCATAAAAACACTGTATAATTATGTAAATAAGTTAATTAATGCAATTATAGTATGAACAAATTAGCAAAAACAAGACTGACTGCAATGTGAACTGTGGATAAAGCAGACACACATGATGTGTTCCCAGCTATTTACTAGCCCAACCCTTGTGTTAATCCTATCATTGCCATATTGACAAACTGGGTCTCATTATCACTGTAACTGTTTTTTCAATATGGACTATCTATCTAGACTTTCTCTGTTTAAAAAAAAAAAAATCCCTGTGAAAGAACCAAAACATATATCAAAAGGTAAACCCACACTGCATTTTATCCTGGTTTTTCCTACCCTCTTATTTTCTTCAAAATGTATTCTAAAGATGGCAAGTGCAGTGATAGGTTTTTCCAAGGGAGTTTCCACTTTCCTAAGTAGGCATCCCACATGTAATATTTTACAGACATAATGTATTTTAAAATAATTTTTAAATTATTTAAAATAATATTTTACAATCTCCAATTTGATGCATCTATTGATATAATGCAATCAAATGTTACTGGATTTGCAACTCCATGTTTTCCAGTGTTGTGAGATGAACTTACTCTATTTCTCCACTTACTTTTATCCTGGATATTTAGTATACTGGATTTGACCAAAAATCTTCACACTTTCCCCACCTTTTAACTGTCACATAGAAAACAGAGACATACTGAAAATCAAGTTAGAATATTTGCTGAAATTTAGGCATTCTTAGAATTATCTATAATTTATTACTCACTTTTTCCACACAAAGATGCCACTTCATTCTCTTTGCTCTTTTAAAGAACTTTATACTATTTAATTGTAAAATATAACCTAGCTAGTACTCTAGCAAATGTCACCTTTTCTGAACTGTAAACGTAGCATACAGGGTTTTTAAAAATACATAGTTTTAGGAGGGGCAAGGTGGCTAAAACCCTCATATAATCTGATCTCAAGTTTACTCACCCAGTGTTTTCTGCCTTCAGAGTTTAGATCAAAAATTGTGCACAGAATTTTGGGCAATAGTTGTCTACTTAAGTTACAGTGCAATCATCTGATAAACACTTCTAACACAAGCCCTGTTATAAAATACCAATTATTCAAAGAAGAAAAAGTAGTAGCAATCTTGGATTTCTTTTGGTTTCTACAGTAATTCCACTAGAATTCCTACAATTCTAGGATACATGTGCTAACAGATAACTGGTACTATTCACTGCAGTAGCATCTAATCCTACACCAATATCCAGGAAATCACATGTTTCCCACAGTCCATAACAACACTCCTCAGAAAACTCTGTCTCAGAAGAGAAGCTGACCTTTGGAGCCCACAGCAGACTGTTATGGCAATCACCCTTCCCTCACTCCACTTTTTCCAGAGCTGACTTCCAGCATGCAGATTTTACTGCATACATACAGTATATACATACATACATACAGGACAGAGGAAACTAAGCAATTCCTTACGAAACAAAAACTTCCTAAAACCACTCACTGGAACAGCTGACACACTTCCACTTCTAAGCTGGGGGACCAATTTACATACGGAGATAAGGGTATTTTCCCTACCAGGTGAAACAACAAGATTTAAAGCTGTAATTTCTTAAAAGTTGAAAGCTTCACTAACACATAAGACCACCTCAACACTCCTTCTGTACTCCCTTCTTCCAAACCAACACGGCCTGCAACACCCGTATTCCTGTCTGCTCCAGTATTCCATCACGTTTCTGTTTCCACACCTTGGTCCAATAATCCAGTACTTTGTTCGTTTTGTTTGCCAGATTCCCCCTGCACCAACCAACACACAAACTGCAGGTCCAAGAACTCACACAGCTTTTCAGCCTGATGAGGTACAGCTTTTTAACCACTTTTACTGCCCACCCAAGGACCACCCAACTTGTTAGTGGTGCTTCTAAACGATGCCTCCGGTGCCCCGGCACGACAACCCTCTTGTACCGGCCGAGGGTGACCGGCTAAGACGGGCAGGGATACGGCACCAGACCGACAGCCTGCTCCTTCGGAAACACAAGGAGCTCCACCTCAACAGGCGGAACAACTTCCTTCCACTGAGGGTGGCAGAGCACCGGGACGGGCTGCCCAGGCAGGGCATGCGGTCTCCCCCTCTGGAGACGCGCAAAACCCACCTGGAGGCGTTGCTGTGTCACCTGCCCGAGGTGACCCTGCCTTGGCAGGGGTTGGACTGGATCTCCAGNGCGGGCGGCTCCCGGCCGAGCCCCGCGCTCGGGGAGCCCGGCTGAGGGCTGGCTCCGCCCGGCGTTCCTGGGGCAATGCCCTCACTGAACTGCCGGCGTTGGGACGCACCTCTGGAGGCCACNGCCGAGGGTGACCGGCTAAGACGGGCAGGGATACGGCACCAGACCGACAGCCTGCTCCTTCGGAAACACAAGGAGCTCCACCTCAACAGGCGGAACAACTTCCTTCCACTGAGGGTGGCAGAGCACCGGGACGGGCTGCCCAGGCAGGGCATGCGGTCTCCCCCTCTGGAGACGCGCAAAACCCACCTGGAGGCGTTGCTGTGTCACCTGCCCGAGGTGACCCTGCCTTGGCAGGGGTTGGACTGGATCTCCAGAGGTCCCTTCTAACCCTAATGCCACGATTCTACGAGGACGACTCTACTTTAAAAAGAGAAGCTAAAGACCGGCCTTCCCAGGAGGAGNCTCACTGAACTGCCGGCGTTGGGACAGACCTCTGGAGGCCACCCTGTCCAACCCCCCTGCCAAGGCAGGGTCGCCTGGAGCAGGAGACACAGGAACGCCTCCAGGTGGGTTTTGAATATCTCCAGAGAGAGAACTCTGTGCCGTACCCGGGCAGCCCGTCCCAGTGCTCTGCCACCCTCAGTGTAAAGGAGTTCTTGCTCGTGTTGAGGTGGAACTTCTTGTGTTTTAGTTTATGGTCGTTGCTCCGCATCCTGTCGCTAGGCACCACCAAAAAGAGTCTGGAACAATCCTCTTGGCACCGACCTTTGAGGTATTTATATGCATTACCGAGATCCCCTCTCAGTCTTCTCTAAACAGGCACAGCTCCCACAGTCTCCCCTCGTAAGAGAGATGTTCCAGATGCTTCCTCATCTTTGTGGCCCTTCTCTGGACCCTCTCCAGAAGCTCTTTGCCTGTCTTGTACTGAGGAACCCAGAAGAGAACACTGTACTCCGCTCTCCTCTGACAAGGGCACAGATCTGCTGCCTGTCAGCGCCGGCTCTTCACCAGCACCGCTGGGCATCCACTCCAGGAGGCAGCGGCTAAAAACCCAAGGCACACCCAACTCCCCCCCACCATCCGAAATAAGGCCGTAGCAATAAAGATCAGTGACTTTTAGTGGGACCAGGCCCCAGATTGTTCCCAGCGCTCCTCAACAGAGGGGCCCATCCATTTTACATTCTTCAAACTCCAGCTTCTTGAGAAGTTACGCCTCCACGCCATAAAGCAACATTTTACGTTTATATTCCTTTTTGGGGGGGTTGTTTTTGTGGTTTTTTTTTTTGTGGGAGTTTTGTTTGCCTCAAGCCAGAGGCCGAGGTGAAAGGCCGTGGATCCTCTCAGCAGAGTGACAAGATCACTGCATGTAACCTCATCTGCCAAAAACACAGCTTTTATTCCTCAGCCAAGGTCAAGGTGAAGCAAGAATAAATCTAATTGCAGATCAGGACCTCTGTTATAGGGAATAAAAAGCGAGCTGATTCAACAATTCTAATGCAGATCTACAGGGGAGAGCAGCTGTGCTGTTCAAGACTAATTTAAAACTAACAGGAGTTTCCTTTTCTGGCTAAAAAACAAGCAGTTTGCTTTTATGTTGTGAGAGTTCTTCAGCCAAGTCCCAAAGGGCTTTTGGCAACTGTGCCACAAAGTCAGCTGGAGCAAGGGAAGTGTGCTAGCATGCCAAATGGATCTATATATGGAAAAATATTGCAATATTGTGTACTCTTTAAATACTTAAAGACCAAATGGAAACAGGACCCCTGCTGTGGGTAGGGAGTTGTTATTTGGACAAGAATCTCATTTAAAAACCAAAACCACAAGTTCTCCATAAATCATGTTCATAAACCTCAAAACAACTTTTTAAAAGGTTTTCAGCATACTACCATTATTAAGATTTTCACCAGAAGTTCAGGTTACATGAGCAAAAATAGTTCAGTGCTCGGTTTTTCACTGTGTTTTAAAAAGCAGTGTCCTTCTGGTGATGCCCAAAATGTACTATGTCCAAGTTAACACCTCTCTGTAATAATTAATATGGCATGGATACAAATGTGTTTGTATGTCATTATGTTACAGAACAGAGGTTTTATTACATAAATTAACATTGATTTGAAATAGTGACGTTACAAAATCCAGAAGGAATACACGTAAGAATTTGGGCTGTGAAATATGTCAGCTATTTTTGTGATTATTATCCATAGACTAATTATCACATTTATTTTTAACCATCTATTTAATTTGTAATATTTTTCCCATTAAAAATTACACATGCAATTGAAATATATTGCAGGCACAAGCATACGTCTGCATAATCAGAGTATGGAACTTTTAAAAAACCCAAGAAAACCCCACCAAAACCAAATCCCTTTTCAAACTTTTGCAAATAATTCACCACAAGAGGTGGCCACAAGGATGTGTGCCAGAATACATCAAATTTGTGTGTCAAATGGTGTATCTTCAACTGAGACTAGTAACTTTTCAAGACTAAATACATTCCAGTTTCAAGATCTATCCATCAAAGAGGTGTATTCCTCAAAGGAACTGATTCTATGGTTTGTTTCTCAGATTTACAGAAAGACTATGTTTTATTACAAAAGAGAAAAGTTAAAAATTATATCATGGGAAAAAAATTCACTGATCAGCAATTAAATACAGTTGTTAAGTATAAGGTATATTAAAACAAACTATATCAGATTTTCATCTAGAAAATTGTAAATAGAAGATATTCAGAAATGTTAATGCCTCAGATAATAGTTAAATAACTCTGATGCATTAGAAGAATGTGCCTAGAATAGCTTACTCCCTGTACTCTGTTGAATTCTCTTGACCATTTCTATTACGTGTGATTTAAATAATATATAATTAGAATTATGCAAATGTTTTATTGTATACAATTAGAATAAAATGAACTTGATATAAAAATAAGCATTCTATGAACCATATTACATTAGATTTCACTTTGGCAGATGCAAAAGTTGTTTTAAGCACTCCCATCTATTCATTCAGTGCAAATCCTTGCAAATAAAAAAATAAATCCTAACTGCTCTCCTCAGATCCTTTTCTGTACTTGATGTTGCACAGAAGCAACACAAAGGTTCTAAAACATGTCTTGCCCCAAGGTAATGCCTTAGCAATCTTTATGCTCTCTTTACAATCCTTCTGTACTGGTCAATGCTGCATTACAGTAAAACTTTGGAAGTACCATCCAAATATAAATATATGTAATTAAAATCTATGTTGTGTATTTCTCTAGACAGTTGATACAGCACAAGTAACATTTAAATACAAAGGGCATTTGCTAAGTTTTAGTTATAGATTAATGCTTCCATATTATATTAAGCATAAACTCTTCTACAAGAGTGACTCATTTCTTTTCAAGATATATCACTCAAACTGAAGCACTGAATATAGTTTTCAAAGTTTCAACACACTTTTTCTTCAAATACCCATTAGACTGAAGCTATTTCTACAATATTGTTTCATCAACTCGTCAAGGATCTTCAGGCTACTCACAACAGGAATCTGCAACAAATGCACTGGAGTATTTAAGAGAGAAATGGCATATATACAGACCTATGCAAAACAGCAAACCACACCATTAATCCTTCAAATAACCTAAGAGTGAAAGCACAGAATTTTCCTGTCTGCAGAGTATGTCTCATGGAGAGACAGATGGGAACATAGCTCTAAACATGTGAAGTGTGGTAAGCAGAATCAGAACCTCAACCAGTATAAATCTATGTGGTGGTTTAACCCCAGCCAGCAAGCAAGGAATATACCACTGCTCACTCAGTCCCCCACCCGTGGGATCAGAGAAAGAACTGGAAAGGTAAAAGCTAGAAAACTCATGGGTTGAGATAAAGACAGTTTAATAGGGAAAGTAAAAGCTGTGCACAGAAGCAAAGCAAAACAAGGAATTATTTCACAGCTTCCAATGGGCAGGCCAGTGTTCAGCCATCTCCAGGACAGCAAGGCTCTATCACACATAAAGTTGACTTGGGAAGATGAATGCCATCACTCCAAACATCACCCCTTCCTCCTTTTTCCCTCCTCTTTATATACTGAGCATGATGTCATACGGTATGGAACATCCCTTCGGCCAGTTGGAGTCACCTGTCCCAGCGGTGTCTCCTCCCAGTTTCCCATGAACTCTCAGTTCTTCTCCCCAGTGTGGCAGTACAAGAAGCAGAAAAGCCCTTGGTTCTGTGTAAGCCCCACTCAGCCCTAACAAAACCATGCCTGTGTTATCAATACTGTTTCCAGCACAAAGCCAAAATGTAGCCCATACAAGCCACTGGAAGAAAATGAGCTCTACCCTAGCCCAAACCAGCACAGTCTGTCCAAGGTCAGGAGCCAGCAGTAGAGGTAGAGAAAAATTGAAAAAAAACCCAAATCAAACGAAACCAATCCCAAACCACTATGCAATGTGATTTCTGAGGTCCGTTGTTTGTGGATTTATAACAAATCAAGGCCTTTATTAGTCACGAAAAAAAGTCCATGCAGTACTGTACCCACTGGGCCATCCAAAATCATGGGAGCAACGCACTCCTTGCCACAACTGCTAAACTTTGTAAGATGACTAAACTGGTATGTTTTTACCTGTCTATCTTGGCAGACAGCAGAACGTACTGGAAGGGAAATCTCCGTGTTTTTGGTGATTGGCAGGCAGTTGGAGCTTGTTCTATCCTGGCTAACGTTATAGGGCCTCTGTAAGAAGGATATGAAAGGAACGATTTAATAACACAAAAAGAAAAAAAAGATAGGCCTCTCTTGGGGAAATGAATTAGGTTATATTTTTACTTCATTAGGATTTTTCTGAATAATTAAAATGCAGATGCATAATGGTAATTTTATGCCTGGCAAAGAGAAAGTGAAGACTAAGAACAAAAGAAAAGTAAAGCCTTCCTTTATTTTCTTATCAAAAGTGGTACATTTCCTTCAGTTAATTCTGAAGCATTTTCAGTCTCCTAAGAAAACTATGACTGAAGAATACAACTCCCATACAGACTCAGCACAGTGTGAGGGACAGATGTGGGTGACACTTCCAGTGAATCAAATGCTACAGTGAAAGGACATTTTTATTTTGAACCTTTCAAAACATAAATTTTATTCCTCTTGCAGTAACAAAACGACTTTGAAGAATAATTTCTGAAGACTTGGGAAAAAAGAATTTGAGAAAGAGCCGTAAAGCTGGTTTGTTGGCGTGGGCCCCAGTGGGTCCTGTGGTGGAAAAGGTTATGGAGACACGTTTCTGACTCTAACTGTCTTACGCAGCTGCCAGTGAAGAAGGTGAAGCTCCAAACTGAAAAGCTGACAAGCTCCGAGACTGCTGCCCGGATCGGCAGCCGGGTCGGGTCGCCCCACGCCGAGTTTTCCCTCACAGCCCTGCGTGCTCCAGCCACGGCCGCGGGACGGGCGCTGCCAGGCGGGATCTGCGATCCCGTTAACAGCTCAGGAAATGCCCGCGGGGTCCGAGGGAGCGGCCGAGGTCCCNGCGAGGGTGGCGACGGCGCCGTTCCCCCAGGCCCCCTCGCTCCAGGCGCCCCCGAATGCTCGGGTGCGGCGTTCCGTGAGGGGATGGGCGCTGCAGAAACACCGCAGGTACCGCGCCCGCTTCGGTTCGCTCCGACACCGGCGGGTCGGACACCGGGCCGGGCGGGCGGGAAAGGGGCCGCGAGTGCCCGTCAGCCCTGCCCACCCTCAGGGTTAGTCTCCACATCCTCCCTTCGTTCCCCTCATGCAGAACCGTGAGAGGCTGGAGGAAGAGGTTGAAGAGAAGAGCTTAGTGTCTGGGGTTGGGGAGCGTTTTCTAAAGAGTATTTTTAAATCACAGTAGAACCATGTTGGTTCCAATGCTGCTGCTTTGGAACCCGCGTTAGTTGATGAATCCTTGCAAGAAACAGATGCTTTGGCAGAAGAAAAATTAAGTCCTATTAGGAAGAAAGTACTTTAAAGAGGCTAAACATATAAAATATTGAAGTTTGAGCTTTCATCACCACCTATAGCGTAGGGAGTTGGGCTGATTTTTGGCTGATAAGTGGCAAACCTTCCACTTAACTCAGCTGAGCCAAATTTCCTTTGCTGTCCCCTTAATGCCTATAGACTTTGAAATGCTAAATTATTTTGTGTGTTGTTCTCACATAAATATTATTTGTAGGTATTTCTACTTTGTCCCTTCACTACTTTGAAATTTAAAACAAAAATTAAGGCCTAATTGTGTTTGGAAAACTTGACTGACTTCTCAATCACTGTAGCTAAGATATGTCTATTGTGTTTGCTCTGTGTATCAAAAAAAAAAAAATCGGTCTGTTTTAAGCTTTGTGCAGTTTTACAAATGTCTGGAAAAATTCTTGGAAGTTATATTTTTACTTTTGTGTGATGTTGCCAGGAGATAAATATGCGTGTGAATGAGAAAAGAAAGGAAACGGAAAGAGGTCTGCCCAGAACTAATTTGGTGGTAAACACTGTGCTTTAAAGTGGTCATTCATTTTTATAAAAGATACACTGTTCTGAAAGACAATCTAGTCAACAAAATGCATAAACTTTGAAGCAATACAGCATGACCATTCCAAATACAGCAATTGATTGCCATAAGCTTTTATTGCTTTTTTTTGAGAAATAGGTTTTGGATTGGAAAGGAATCAAGGATGAGGGGAGGAAGCTTAGAGTATGATCAGAGTTTTGCTACTGACTTAGTAAAATGGTATCAAGCTAATCAAGCATTTCTTATTTTAATTGAAATTCAGTTATATTTACTTTTTTTTTCTTACCTATTTCATGTATGCATTCAGTTTTCTTCTGCAGTGCAACTAGGATGCACTGGCACAAATGCACCAGAGGAAGCACACTCAGATATTTTCAGTATGATAAAGAAATGTGTAATTATTAGTATTGTGAAATTCATACACTGAGTAAATAATACTTTTATTATCAAGCTAATTGTTAGCTCTGGGGTAATTTCTCTGTCAAATGTCTCCTAGATTAAAGTTATTGTCTGTCTCCTGTTAACTTCAAGGATTACAGCAGCAGAAGATAGTAAGAGCTAATGATACCCTCAGAAATTCTAGTGTGCTATAACAGCTTGTTATAACAATTGTTCTTGCTGTTTGCCAGATTCTACATTAAGAATTCTTATGGACAATTTTGTTTTCTTTTCTTGTGAAAGACTTTTACTGTTTTGTGTAACTCTTCATTTTAATAAGCATATAGTTTAATGACTTATGCCAAGTCACCTGGCATCATCTTATTCATAAGCCTTCTTATAGTAAGCCTTTACATTACATAGTAAGCCTTACATACATAAGTATTATTGTCATTTCCAGTAACAGACTGTTATTCTGTTAAAATGTCAAAATACAAGGCAGAAATGTTCAGGACCTGTAGCTCTCTGTCATGGTTTGACTCTGGCTAAAAGCCGAGAGCCCACACATAGATCTAAAATTTCTTGGAGAAGGGGAAAAAAAACCTTGACTTTTGTGATAAGGATTACAAGCAACTGTTTATTAACTACTTCACACAAGCAAAACGGCTCTAACTTAGAATGTTAAGTATT
>WEIV01018914.1:25868-38896 GCA_013390005.1 Calyptomena viridis | reverse complement strand
GCTAGCTTAGAGCAGAGAAAAACTCCAGCAGCTTCTTAAAGAAGCCTCTTTCCTAGCCCGCCCCAGCTAATAAAAAACTCTGGCTACTTAAAACCACAACACTCTCTGAAAACATTATCTGCATTCAAAAACTACAGTGTCCTGAGCCATAAGCACTGCCTTCACTTGTGGGATGCTCTGAACTCGCCGGTGCCTAATGCTTTGTTACTCTCTAGCAGTGTATAATCAGGGCACCCGAGCCAGGGAGATGTGTTGACTGTCAGGGCAATGTGTGCTGGTGGCATTTCAGCTGAGCAGAGAAAATGGGTCCTGAGCACACTTAACTCATTCTGGTTAGTTGCAACAAGTTTGAACTTCCATATGCTGATATGATAATAGCAGTTAAAATTCCATTACCCTTTTCTGACTAAGCTGTTAAATTTTACTCTGGTGTTAATCCCAAACTGCTCATCTTTTACTTATGAGTATTTGGAATTGGAAATTTAGCTACTTTTGTAGCTAAAGGTCTTCAGAACTTGCTGGAATACAGGTTTCCCCACTGCTGTGTATTTATTGATTCTTGTACAAATTTTAGTGAAATACATTAAGGAGAATTTGTGGGATTTGTTTTGTTGTTTCGTTTGTTTTCCTTTTGGGGGGAGAGAGGGGAGGAGGAAGAGGTGTTTTTTGGACAAGTTGGCTATGGGAAGGATGTGTTTGTATTCCATATTCACAGAAGTTATTGAGTGGTACTGTGATAAATAGCTGATTTGGTACTATAAGAAGAAGGAGTGAGTAATTTTCTGCTGAGATAGTTCTATAAATTAGAGACTGGCTTAATAATAAGTTCAGTGATATGCACTGTAAACACTTTGTATTCTCAAGTCTTCCTTAGCAATGGAACTCTTATTTTTTAATGGATTCAATATTCTAAACATCTTAGCTGAGTCAGGAAAACTGTGACTTTTCATTAATTTCATTTTGATCTTTTTTTTTCCTTTTTCTTGCATACATGCACCAACAATGTCATATTCTGCAGTTAAACCCCTTAGAACAGTCCTGGGTTCAAGTTCTGCCCAACGTGCTCCCTAATCACTGCACTGACCTGATGATGTAGGTAAGGTCTTTGCTCTCATACTTGATCTCATTTTCAAGCATCAAAGGGATTAATTTTTCAGAGGACTCCCTTCCTCCCTCTATGCAATATTCTGATTTAACAAATTAAAATTGAAAAATGTGTTAAGGTAAAGTCATGTTTCTGTGATAAAAGAAAACAGACCTAGTTTTGTAAACTAAAAAATGAGTGAAACTAGGAGGTTATGATATAGTTGTTGAAATGTCATTAATGTGCATAGAATTAATTATTCATCCTAAGTATCTGATATTCTTTTGGATGTAAGAACTACGGAGAAATTAATATCTCAAGGGACTGTTTTGACAAATATATTTTATATATTTTACATAATCCTACTTTTTCTCCACAACATTTCTTTGTCTTTTTTTTCTTCTATGTTCTTCATAAGGTGATATAGAGAAATTAGTAGCTGGAGTGATCTGTTGCATATCCACTGCCTGACAGTGGGCTGGTGTCCTTGTTAAGTGTTAAGATAAAATGCTTTTGTTACAAGAGGTTACTTTCTAACCATTAAAAGAATTAAAAATAACTTTACTGATAAGTAAATCTTCCTGAAAAAAAACCCGGATGCATTAGTTATAACTTTGTGGGCTTTGTTTTTTTAATTTAGAATAAATACAGTTTGACACTTTAATGAAAGATTAGCAAAAAATTGACTTCCCAATGGTTGAAAAAAATGAAAATTTCATCTAGTTAGTGTGCATTCTTTGTGAAAATGGAAAATGTTTAAAACAAGGACTGTTTTCAAGTGATGATAGTATACAAGTTTATACAACTCAGCAATGTGGATACTCATCCATGATTTTGTAAGCGTTTGATTTCTAACAAGTATCTTCCTGAAGACACTGAGCTCTATAAAATTGGAACTAATTATATCTGTCTAGAGCTTCCTCTAGGAAGTAGTTCTGGGAATAGTATGCAGATAGCCAAGATAAGATTACAGGTGTTATAATCCTAATTTTTGGTTGTCTTCTTTTTTGTTGAGACATGCACATACTTACTTTGTATTATGTGCAGATATATTTTAGATGTGCTCTTTTGCTCAAGTGTATGAAAAATAAAAATTAGTTGTAAAAAATCCACTTAGTATTATTTCAATCACTTTTGAATCTATACTCTGTTATTGGGGATAAGATGATTTATATCTAATTTTCAGCATCAGTAGCATTTTTTATTAGATTGTTTTTCATGTTGTCTCCATTTATACCCATTTAACTTCACTGACTAATGTTTGTACAAAGTCTTTGTTAAAGATTTCCAGTTTCTAGTACCAGTTGCCTTTGAGCAAAGATGAGTTTTGTCATGCTCTAAGACTTGTGTTTAGGTACATAGAAACAAGAGAAACATGCAGGCCAATCTTGTCCTTCCAACAGAACAAAATCTGACCTGACCTCCCCACTCAGTTTTGCATTTTTCAAAGCATCCTATTCCTCAGGGCTTTCTAGTAGTTTTACTTTCTTGGAAGCCATTGTCCTGTCCACAAATGAATAGTTGAAGCCTTGCAAACCTTTGTCCAAAGCTCTCTAGCAGACGGCTGTTCTTCTGTCCATTTTCCTGCAGAACCTCAGCGCAAGCACTGCCCTCTGTTGATTCTGAACAGCTGCTGCATTTGGAGCAAAGGTGAGCTGTTCCTTGCTCTTGTACCGTAGAATTCACGGCCTTTTGCTGTGCAACAGGAAAGCTTCCTAATTCCTCTTGTGAATTTTGCTTTTGTGACAGTGGTAAGAATGTAGAAAATACAAAACTTGAATTTTGCCTGCTCTTCCAGTGGAAGTTCCTTCCACTGAAGTTTTACAACCATTATTTATTTTGGGGCACGATGATCCCCAACTGAGCAAAATTGCACCACTGTGGTATTTGTATCATAGTACTATTGTGTTGGATTTTAGTACCAACAGGCCCCTCAAATCCGTGGTAAGGACTTCTATTCAGAAATGCTGTCTGTAAAGACAATCACGATTGGCTATTTGATCAATGACAGATTTTTGAAGCTTTATATCTGTATTTTCGGAGCCTTTAAATTATAATAAGCAAATCCATAAAGTAAAAAAGAGTTAGTGTGTCCTGCCACTGCAGCAATAGTGGTGAAATAGAAAACTGAATTTGTTAAAGGTATTGGGTTGGACTTGCTCTCTGTTGGTACAGAGGTTTATCACAAAATTCAGATGCAGTCAATATGGATTATAGTTGTTCACCTGTGAGAGCTTTCAAAGATAAGGACTTTATTTCTCCCTCCTAATGCATTCCATGCAGTAGTTGATAATAGCAATGATGTGGATACGTGTCCCAGACAGACTTCTTATGAAGGCATATTTTCTTTCAGTTACTTTTTAGGGTGGTATGACAAACTTGTTCCAATCCAGCTGACAGTGCATGATGTATGATCTAGGTGGCTTTGTTAAAGATATTGTGCTGAATTCCTGATTGCTTTTTGTTCCACTGAACATATTAACAGTTGCATCAAAACATATTTACAGTTATTTCAAACTGCTTTAAGGTTGGGGAAATATTACATTATACACAAATGACAGAGAGAATATTTTCAGGTATAAGTTACTGTATATATGTATGCTTAAAAGTAGCTGGAAACTGACTTTACATATTATGCAGGTATTAACAGATGGAAGAATAATGTGCTAATTATTCTGAAACTTTTGAGATTTTTTGGCTGTCAAAAGTTGAAAAGTTAAACCAAGGTCAGAAGTGGCCTAAAAGATTCTATTCAAAAGTAAAATCTAAATACAAAGTAGATTTAAAAATGAAAGCTACACACATGGTCTATCTGAAAGTATTCATTTCCGTAGCAGTTGTATGAAAAGCAAGTAGTGTAACCAAAGCTGCAGGTTCCACTTGGAAAACAAGAAGGTACAGAAATATGACTGAAGTTCCTATGATCATGAAGGCAGTGAATAAAAGGAATGTGGAACTGTTACTTGCCAAATCTCACAGTACTAAAATTAGATGGCACTCATTTAAGGTAGTAGGAGGTAAGTTTAAAACAGACAAAGTGCTGCTTTATACAGTAGGCATTGAACTTTTGGAATTTACTGGAGATTGTAGAGTGAGGTAGTACAAGTAGGTTCAAAAAGGAATTGTCACTAACAAAATAATTGCTTAGTAAGAACAGAAGAATGCGTGTTTTCTAGCTTTTTTAACCAAATTTCTAACCCAACATTTTTAGGAGAAACTGGCTGGATGTGTATGTTCTCCCTACTTTAAAACAGTTTTTGCTACTCTGAAGAAGTGTGCTAGGTGGAACTTTCATCTGACTTAGCAGTACTTAAATATAGGACCTTCTATTTTTCTTTCCAAAAAATTTTTCTACTAGCACTTTCTGACAATCTCATAAGAGCTTACAATTGATATGAAATATGAAGTAATTTCTAAATTGCTTGTAATTTTTGGGGGGAGTGTATTCATTTTTGCTTTTTATAGGCATTCAGAACATCACTATGCATTTCTTGCCAGTGTATACTAATGAAAATGTCAGATATTTACCATAAAATAAAACTATGTCATGACTATTGCTTTGACTGCTTTTGAGTGCTTGCCAGAGATTAGACTGTGAGTATAATTTTCTTTTAATAACTTCATCTTGGGTAGCGCTGCACTCTAGTTCACCCAGATTTGTGCCAGAACAAATCAAATATGAAATCTCTGTCTTATTTATTTTGGAATTCTGAATGTAAAATAGCTTATGGATATTTTAAGAGAGTTTGTTCTGTGTGCTGTCATCAACTATAATATTTTCTTCCTTGTGCTCAGTGTATCAGCACTTGTTCCTCTGTGACACATATGTTTTTTTCTGGAAGATGTTATTACTTACCTCCCACTTAGAGAAATACAAAACAGAGAGCTCAAAAGTACAATAATTTTTTGTTTAATATTGTCTGAACTACTTTTCAGATGACCTTTATTTTCAATAAATCAATAATGCCATGCAAGATACTTGCTATATTATCTATAGCCAGTGCTTGGTTTGTACTTGTAGAAATAGCAGAATGTCAACGTTTGCACAGGAGTCTGTAACTCTCAATATTTACTTATTTGGGCCAGAAACTATTTGTGTACTGTCATTTTTGAGTGTTCAGGCACAGTACTGTCTAAGCCTGAGCCCATCAGTGATGGTGGTAGTGCCTCTGGGATAACAGATTTAAGAAGGGGAAAAAATTACTGTAAAAAGGCAGCCAGACAGAGGAGTGAGAAGTCTGAGAGAAGCAACCACAGACACTCAGGTGAGTGAAGGAGCAGGAGGTGTCCCAAGCAGCCCGGGGTGAAGGCCACAGTGCAGCAGCTGTGCCCCTGCAGGTCACGGGGGCTGATGCTGGGGCAGAGGTTCATCTGCAGGATGTGGAGAACCCTGTGCCAGAGCAGGGGGCTGTGACCCAGTGGAAGCCTGTGTTGGAGGAGGCTCCTGGTAGGACTTATGGACCTGTGGAAAGAGGAGCTCATGCCAGAATAGGTTTGCTGACAGGTCTTGTGGCCAAGTGGGGGCCCTGTGCTGGAACAGTCTGTTTCTGAAGGACTGCGCCCCGTGGAAGGGACTCATGGAGGAGCAGTTTGTGAAGAACTCTGGGAAGGACTCACATTGGAGAAGTTTGTGGAGGACTCTCTCGTGGGATGGACCCCATGCTGGAAAGAGTGTGAAGAGTTCTGTCCCTGAGGAGGAAGGAGTGGCAGAAATAACATGTGATGAACTGACTGCAAGCCCCATTCCCTCTTCCCCTACCTCTATAAAAGAGTGAGGAGGCAGAGAAAAATGGGAGTAAAGTCAAGTCTAGAAAGAAAAGAGGAGTGGGGAAAAGTGTTTTAAGATTTGGGTTTGTTTCTCATTGCTCTGATCTGATTGGTAATAAATTAAACTAATTTCCCTGAGTCAACTCTATTTTGCCAGTCATGATAATTGCTGGGTGACCTCTCTGTCCTTATCTTGACCCGCGAACCTTTTGTCATGTTTTTCTCCCTCTGTCGAGCTGAGGAGAGAAGTGACAGAGCAGCTTGGTGGGCACCTGGCATCCAGCCAGGGTCAACCCACCACAAAAGGCCATCTGTCCTTTTATGTCTCTGATAAGTGTTTGAGTGGTTTCTTCAGGAAAGATAGGATGTTGTCACTGATCTTTAGAGCCACCAGCAGATTATTAAATGTTCAGGTGTAGAGTGTAGACAGATAGGCCCTCAGAGTTGAAAATTTAAATGGTTTCCAGTTTGTCTTAGATTGGCTGAAATAATTTCCTCACATCCTTGGAGACAAGCTGAACTGTTGGCCCTTATTCTGGACCAGAAGTGTTTACCAGCTGCCTGATATGCATTTTGCTGAATTCAACCAAATCATTCATGTTTTTCTTAATCCACCCATTTACAGGTTTTTTTCAGGTATTCGAGTTCTTTTTCTCAATAAATTTTTCTTACAGGAATTACAGTGTTCTTGCCTTTGGGTGAAACATATCTTACACTTAAGATTGTGAGGAATCTTGCAATGCCACTCTGCAAGAGAAGCAAGAATGCACCTGAGATTAATTGTGCTGTTGACTTCTTTCATAGACTTTTTGCCTACCTGTCTGAGAAGGTGATTACCTATAGCACTGATTGGCAGCAACATTAACTCCAAATAGTTATTATATATGAGGTCCGTGGAGCATTCCTCTGAAAGTCCTCAGAACCATCTGCTAGTGAGAATTCCAAGATAACATGTTTCAGGACTTTATTTCAATTTTCCCATCCATCTGTTCTGATCATGAGACACATCTGATCTCTCTGTTGGAGAGGCTGTCCCTGACCGAGAGGGGCGGGCTGGGAGATGCAGCTTTAGGTAAGTGTTCCAGAACTCTGACCCCTCTCCTTCTGTCCTCCCCTCAAAACTGAGCAAGAGGGGTGTCTTTCAGCAGCAGGCACAAAGAAGAGAGCTGTATTTTAATGAATAAAAATTCTGGCTTCCCAAGTGCATCTGATGCCACTTTGCAGGTGTGTAAAACTCTACCAGCAGGTCTCAACTGCAAGTTTCAAGATTTCAGAAGTGCTGGTTAGGTTGTGGTATTATACTAGGCTTGCTATTCAGGAGGATGCATTCATCTACCTGTAGATAAAATATGACCTAATGGATAGGAAATAGTCACAATTTCAGCTGTCAAATATAAGTGGATGGAAACTTTATCATGAATGGTTTTGTGCTGGATTTATTTTTGTGAGTTTCTGTCAATTCCAGTCTTAATCAGACAGACACACTGTGAATCATAGTATATCATAGTGGTTTCTTCTATACAGATCTGACAGCAGTGGTATTGACATTTTCCCACCTCTCTTACCAATATCTCCTTTCCATGTGGCTAATTCAGAAAAGCTTGTCTGATCCTTATCTTTATATCATGGCTTAGTTCATGCAACACCAAGTATAACTGACTTTGTGTGTAAGTCAAGATGTTATCTGGAAATATCTATGCTGTACAACTTTATGCTTGGGAGAAAATACTTATTTGTAGCAGAGCAATGTAGTCCCCCTTCTCCAGCATCTATCTAGTCACATTATTATTGTGTAGTAGCTCTCATTTCTCTGGGCCTCTTAGATGGGGAAGTGTGTCTTCCCTCTCAACTTACCTTATGACTTGACAAGGAATCTTATGAAAGGTCTTAATACTTCAATCCTTTTCATAAAAGTAATTTTGTTACTTGACATCATCCTGTTGCTGAGAATTAGACTCGAAATGTTCAGAATGCTCTTTACTTATGTTGCTGAAGACTGCATTTTTATTACTTAAAATAGAAAGAAACAAATTGGAGACTTTAATCCTCACTTTGTTATATTCCACAGAAATATATTTCATTCTCCTCTAGGAAAAGCATACTTGCAACTTAATGCCAAGGGAGCATTACAAATGCTCATTTCATTTTATTAATATTATATTCTTGCCAAGATTATAATTTGCTTAAAAAATTGATTAATATGATTTGCAACACTACTGAGCTCTTGTCATACATAAACTTTTTTTAAGCTGTTAGACCAGATACTAACAGAGAGTTTGGGAGAAGAAAAGCCCCTTGAACAAGGAATAGAAAAGTTGTGTAGGATTTTCTAAAGGAGTGAACCCTTTTGTAAGTGAATTGTAAGTGAATAAAATAGGAGAAACTCAACAAAGCCAGACAACATGGTAGGTTCAGGAGAAAACACATCCCTAGAATGATTGTTATGAGCTAAGCTCATGTAATATTGGCTATCCCTAAAAGACAAGCTCCTGCTTTTCCCAATGGAGTTTTCACCCCTTAAAATATGGACTGTTGAGAGCGAGTGAGGGTGATCGCAAAAATCCAGCTATTCTTCCACTTGCATGTTTCACTATATTCCTTACATTTCAAATAAATTTTTGGATAAAGGAATATGCCTTTCTTCTCACATCTCTAGTCTCTTCACATCTCATAGTCGAGATTGAACTAGGTTGCTTAATGTTCTTAATTTATTGTTTAGACTATAAAAAATAAAGTTCTGTCATTAACTCCATTAACTTATATTTGCATCACTTATTTTAAATAAACTGCATTAACCTGTAAGGAAAGATAATTAATTAGGTTTTTTTTAGCTAGAAGCGTTGGAAATGCAGGGACTGAATTGGAGCTGAGGAATAGAAAAAAATTTATTTTGCTACAAAACTTTCTTGTTCTTCTGCTCTCAGTAGAGAAGACAAGTGTATCAATATGCCAATTAAATAAAAATTTGTCTGTTAATGCTTCTACATAGAAGTAGATTTAAGGAAGTAGATAAAATATTGTGGTTTTTTTAAACACCTTCTGCTACTTTATTAGTATTTTATTAAAAAAATACTGTTTTTCTGATTTAATATTTCTGATGAATAATTTTCGTGGTTTTATTGATTAGAAATGTACACTTCAATAGGTATCTCAGTGAATGTGTTATCCAATATACTTATAGATTGGAATTCAACACTAACTCTGAGATTATAATTTACCTTTAAAATGAAATATTCAATCACTTCGCAAACCTAAAAGTAAGTAAGTGAAAGTATCTGTAAGAGCTGAAAGCTTGTACCATAGGTGTGACAAATTCTACATACCTCTTTCTTGTGAAGATCTCAAAGTTATTAGTGTTGCTGCTTTTGCCATGCTGAGCTGAATTGCTCTTAAAAGCTGCACAGAGGAAAAAAAAAAAGGATTAGGAGGAAGTTGCATTCCAGTAGGGTTTTCAAATAAACAGATACATTTTGTTTCCCAGGCACGGGTCTTTAAGATTTCGTAGGTCCCTGTGTCTGCTTGTGCCACATAGTATGCATGGACCGTAACTCAAATCCAATTCCATTCACAGCTGAGGGAGGATTATTCAGGTGGTCTGTGATTTTTGGAGTTAGATTAGGCTCTAAAATTTAGTCTTCCTCAATAATTGAAGTAATATTTAACAACGTTAATAAAGGCACATCTTTTTTAGTGGTAGAACACCGTCTGAGTAAACTGGTTTTTCCTTTCATGTATCACTCTAGAGCTTGACACTAAAACTTGATATCTAACAGAACCTCCCAGTAAACTCACTTTTTAAATTTTAGAAAAATAACCGTATCTATATAGAAAGACTATAAATAGTGTATACTCCTGATTTTATTCCTCCTGCCCACCATCACTGACCATGACTTCAGGGTCTCTGCTTTAAATATCGAAAGCAAAACTTCTCTGCAGCTCTGTTTTTAAATGCAATTACAGTGTCTGGTCAGTAGATGTCAGAGCCCCTCTGTGAATGTGGCCCAGCTCTACACCATCGACTGCTCTCTGTAGCCTGTTAGCAAAGATCATCACACCCCACCACACTCTCCAGGTTTCTTAGCGGCAATTATTTCTGTCTTCAGCTGCCTTTATCATTTGCTCTCCATTTGCTAACTTGGTAGTCAAAATACTTCTCTTCTGTGACAAGCATTCATTCGGACTTTCTTCACAGCTTTACTGTTTTGCTTTTCTCCTGTTTAAGTAACAGTTTTCCCTTTTGTTGTTGTTGCAGATCTGTATTTTTGTGAGGACATAGTAAAATAGGAAATAATACATCCCCTCCCCCCCCCCCCCCCCCTTTTGGAAGTGTCTGTTTTCTTTTTCTGTTTTGGCAAAACCCCAAAAGTGCTGTTACCTTACTAATATTCTTCTTAGTAAGTTGACTCTTCAGGGGTCTTTCCATAGTTTTCAGGCCAGGAATCCGTTTCTGGACACAGACTTCTATTTCTAAACCATTACTGTTGTAAAAACGTATCATCTGGTGGTTCTTTTCTACTGTCGGTTTATTCTGTCACCTTTTAAAAGTGTAGCCTACTTCATACTTGGTACTCCAATATACCTCTGTTCTGTGTTTTTTGGGTTTTGTTTGTTTGCATGAACTATCTTCTTTTATTAGTTTAGAGCCTAGAGTGCACATAAGTTGTTCTTATGCTAAAAAAAGACAGTGGAAATAATTCCCTATTCACTTTTTTTGATGCCAATCAAGATGTAGTAGATCTCTGATTTACCACCTTGCCAGCTATCTGTTTTCTAATGTAAAGAATTTTACCTTACGTTGTGGTACTTGAAAGGTATTCTATACCTTGATACCTTGTTGCCTCTCTCTGTTTTGTTCTATCTTGTCATTGTGGAACAAAAATGAAATGCAGCAGTCTGTAGGATCTGGGAGCTTTGTGGAATCACATGGTGGTATGGTGGTGTTATTCTCTGTTCCATCTTAGTAATTCCTAATAATTTTTGATTGCTGCTGAACATTGAACCAGTATTTTCATAGAGCTGTCATATCTGGTCATGTTGGAGTGTCAATTTTCAATTCAGAGCTCGCCATATTTGCAAAGTTAAATTTTTTTTCACATATTCATCACTTTTATGTTTTATTGTATGCTGTATTTCATCTGCTATTTTATTGCCTAGTCAAGAGTAGAAAGTTGTGTGGGGTTTTTATGGGTTTTTATTTGGTTTATTGGTCTTTTTTTTTTTAGTTCCTTGTCCCTGTCCCTTTCTTCTTTCCAGAAGAAGTTGGTATGAACTTCAGAGCATACTTAGGGGTTCCTCTCAGTGTTTACTCACTTTCTCAGATAATTTATGAACATGTGGTGCAACAAAGCCTAAGCAGAGGCCATTTGGGTATTCCATTAATGAAATGCCATCACTGAGAAAACAGTTCAAATATCCTTTTACCCATTTTTCTTTTGTTTTCCATTGTCTTACTCATTTGAGGATCCATGTACCATGGGCTTCTTCCTTCTCTTAAGAGCCTATAGCAAGGAACTAAGTGCCTTTCAGAAATTCAAGGTTGTCTTAACCTGATTGCTTTGTTAAGATACTTGCAGCTTTCTTCAGAGAGTTTGAGGGGCAGTAATAATCTTTACATCTATATTCATTCTCTATGATAAGATGTGATTCAGTATTCCCAACAGCTGAAGGATCTTTGAAAAATAGTGGTTTTTCAAAGCAGTGAGTCAGCAGCACTGCATAGATCCATTTTCTCCATGCTAGAACCAGCATTCCAGCACTGTATCCTAAAACTCATTTAGGATACAGCCTTTACTCTACTATTATGTGTGTTTCCTCATCTGTGGCATTATCTATCCCAGTTACACAACTTCAATGTTAAGAAAACCTATGCAATAAGAATATTCTTTAGGGTGAGTGATTTTGGAAGGAAAAACAGTAGTACCACTCCTGTGATATTATGCTGTGTGCTACCACTCTCTGGTTTTAAAGTTTCAGCCTTCTGCACAATGGACAACCAGCAACCAGAAAATAATTTGAGTAAAAAAGGAAGCCTTTTGTCTTGTAGGTAGATAGTTGGGGATTTTGCGTTTTGTTTTTTGTTTGGTTGGATTTTGGTGGGTTGGTTTGTTTGTTTCTTTCTTTCTTTTTTCTGTATGTTGGTTGATTTCTTTTTTCCTTTGGAGCGTTCTTTGATCTTTGTGCTCTTGGACATTTTTCATTATGTTTTGTCTTTTTTTTAATACTTTGTCCTGTCTAGAACTAGAGAAGAACTTATACCCCCTTATGTTCTGTGCAGCGTTTGTGACTGTGACCATAAAACAATCCGAGGTCTTTGAAGGAGTGTAGTTTCCTTGTTTATAATGATGGTTCTCTAAGAATTATCACCATATACACAAACTTTCTGCCACTGCATCTTCTGCTTCAAAGTTCACTTTGCTCAAGGTAACATCACAGTTGAAGAGATTTAATGCAGTTTGTGGCCAGTTCACTATGAGATATTCCCAAGTCATTGTTTATGAATGCCTTCAAAGCAATGCTACAGGAGGAGGAATTCCTGTCCTTCTCTTTGACTGTCCTTTCTCCAGCTTTTTAAAATAATCAAACAAAAAAAGATTAAAATTAAATTGGCAAAAAGTGACTTTCCAGTTGATTATGATAGTTTACAATATACTTATATTTGGAAATAGGATCTAAGACACAAACCAGTTTCAACTGCTCATTTCAGNTCCCCAAAAGCATCTGATCCTTTATGGAAGATTTTTCAATCAAGTTACTAAGTTTCAGTTCAGTGCTTTTTTATCTATACAATTTCAGATAGACTTCTTTAAAGTTGTGAAACCAGAAATCTCAAAAGGACAGAAGCAATAAAGTGGNTCAGAGGCTGCTAATTCCACAACCCAGAATATGCAGAGGTAACCCTTAATGGTAAATTTTCTCAACAAGGTATGCTGAAGAATTTTATTCTCCCATTGACTGAGTCAAAATTCTCTTAAGTTTCAAAATTTCAAAATTCCCTTAAGTTTCAACATTCTCTTAAGGTGCTGATTTATTTCTCACAATTCACTGGCAGGCTGCAGTTCATTAAGAGCTCCACCCTGAAGAGGGTGTGGAGCAGAAGATACAGATTTCCTTCAGGAACTTGAAGGGAAAAATCTTGAACAACAGCAAACAGTCAAAGGTTAGTCTGGTAGTGCTACTC
>WEIV01018914.1:6337-25744 GCA_013390005.1 Calyptomena viridis | reverse complement strand
GATTTAGAGATAGTTACTAAAAAGGTTAATTTTAAATTATATTCTCTTTTACACTTATTTTTTTTTTGGATTCAGAATCACTAGTTTTCATAAGTAACATCTTAATGATTTAGAAACTGTAGGAAAATAATCTGCATTTTAACTTAGGTAATATCATAGTATACAAGTCATCCTACCTGCTGAAACTTTGTCTTTAGTTAGAGGCCTAATGATTACAATCTGAATGATTACATTGTGTGAGTTAAACAGTGTTTATAGTGGAAGAAAGAGATCTACACTGGATTTCCTATAGATGCCTAGAGAGTATTCATGTTTCGGTAACTATATAGAAAAATACAGCAGTGTTCAACTCAATTTGTTTTGATGCTGTTTTCAAATAACAGCTTCTAAACACGCTCAATATTTGTGAAAGTCTTATTTCTTGATTCATACTTTCAGCTTCTACACAATATCAAANTCTCCCTTCCGTAGAAGTCCAGATTAACAGGCACCATCAGCAACAAGAGCTCTTTGATGCTGTTGTTTATTCTCCGTGTGGTTGGTTGGCTTACACTTGCTTCAGTGGTCGTTTCTCCAACTAGTCTGTCTTCAAAGGAGGGAAAATACCAAAAACAACACTGGGAATTTGAATGTCTTTGTAAAGCAAAATAATTCTGTTATCTCCCTGTTCTCTGCCTTTGCTCCAGCAATTCCTGGTTCTGTTAATTTTTAAAAAAACTAAAAATATAGCAATGCTCCTTTGACAGTGTGATAGCTTTGTTGAGAAACTGGTACTACTGGAAAATTCATTTTCTTGAAGCAGGGCTTGCAGGATGATGATAGAAACATTTTCTCTTTTAATGGTGGTTGTAAGAAAACAATGGGAAGGATTTGAATTTTGTATGAATATAATAATTTGGTTAGTGGTCATTTAGACCAGTGGACTCCAAAGTGCAGAGCACACAAACCAGGAGGTACACAAAATAATCTACTGGTATGTGGAGAAAACAATATTAGCACTTGGAGTTATTTTCTATTAAAAAAATAAAGTTGTACTAATATACTAGTATATACAATACTAATAGTATGTATAAAATATTAATATATATATTAATTGTACCAATATTAAGTGTACTGATATACAAATTGATGCTGGTGCCCTTGTTCAGTCAATATGTTGGGTGTTCACAGCAGGTACACAAGGCATGCTGAGGGAGGATTGGGTGTTCCACAATGCAGAGGGATTGACAGTGGCACCCTCATTTACTTTTTTCAGTGTATTGTCTATATTGCCATTTACATGTGCCTGCTTAAGTGGATTTATCTGGTTTTTATTACATTAAGCCTCACAAAATGGACAAGTGGCTTGAAAAGATTCCTCAAAGAAGCCATGATTGAAGATAATATTGAGTACAAGCAAGGAACCAGAAAGAGTGTGAGTGCTTTGTCAGCCATGTGACATTAAAACCAATAGTGATCTGGTTGGATCTGACAATAAGTTGATGAAAACCATTAAAAATTACCAAGACTGAAATATCCTGTGAGAAAGGACTGAGAGAACTGGGTTTGTTCANAGATGTTTAGAAACTACACATGCCGAACATAAAGACAAACCTTCACAGATTTTTTTCAGTGATGTTTCAAGTCATGCAGCTCAATCCAGTACTTTGCAAAATGTAATTATAAAAATCTAGAAGTTTCATAGGTGATAGCAAAAGACCATATGCCATTGGGGAAACAATTTTTATTCCTGCCATGGTAAAAGTCATTGAAATAGTGCAGGCAATACAATATGACAACAAACTATAATGCACACCTTTGTCAGAAAATATTGTTGGAAGATGCACAGAAGACACTGCTGGAGGTTTGAAGAACCATTTGAAGAAGTGTTACAACAAATACTGTTTTAAATGTACTTGAGATGATCTGTTCTCAACAGGAAATGGCTTATTTACTAAACCCAACATTTTATGTAAAAACTATAACCACTGATGGAGCAGCTACTTTGACTGGAATAAAAAAAGGGATTCCAGGCTCAGGTTACAGAGAGCACTGCAAGGGAAACTACTTCACTGCACCACAGGGGAGCTACTGCAGCAACAGAAGGTTGTTGGAGCCAGGAATGCACAAAGCGCTCCAGGATGACATCGATCTGATCACTTTACAAAAACAATCTCTTCAAACGTAAGTATTGTTACCAGAGTTTGTAATGAGATGGGGAGGGGCCCATCTCATTCTCTGGCATGACATAGAGGCTCTCTGGATATCCTGTGGCAAAGTGCTTTAAAGAGTTGTCAAACTTGACACATTTTTCTTTTACAAAAAGAAAAGTGGCTGTGTACAAGTGGCCGTGAGTAGCTTGTTGCCTAACAGGTATTTGCAAAAACTAAACACACTTATTGTGTCCCTTTGAGGTGAAGTGACATTTTAACAATGAGTGAGACACACAAAATTTTTTTTTATTTTATGCTACTTATTTAAATGTGTTGTTTATTGTTCATTAAAAATAATAGCAACAGAGACCACTGGTCTACACATCTGAAAAGGAAGTAATTTGAAAACCATACTGAAATTTTATTGTACTGTTTTTTAGTGTGACATAATACATCGATTACAACTGCATTAATATTTGAACAGGTAAGAAGTACATTTATCTCATGAATAACCAGTATACCGTAACTTCTTTTGTTTGTCAGATGTATTTGATTTCTGCTTCTATTGGTTTTGAAATGTTTTTTGGCAGTATTAGAGGATCAAGCATGTGGTAATGATGCAGTATTGCTCAAGTGAAGAGTGAGACCTCTTAGAGAATTTGTTGTAAAATATAAATTTCTAATGTTCTGTTTGAAAGTGATGTTAAGCATGGTATTAAGTTCATAGTTTTTACTTGTCTTATCCATGTTCTTTCAACCACTTTCAGAACTTGAGCTCTTAAAGTGTTTTGGAAAAACAACTGGAAAAAAACCCCGACATCAAATCTGGTGTTCTTTAGACCAGAATGCAATTAAACTTCTTTTACTTTTTTTTTTTTTTTACCTAAAGCATATCCAGAAGGTTGTAATAATGTGTTTTAAGGTATGATAAAGGCAGTTGCATTTGTAAATACTATCTGAGTTTTGAATTTCTTTCATATTATTGTTTCTTTGCATATGTTTTTCCTATTTTTCACATGCTCTTTTGTGTGCCCTATTCTGTATTTTAAAAGTAAATATTTCAAGTGTACCAGTGTAGAACTGTGAGGCACAAAGGGGACATCTTTTGAGGGGGAAGAAAGCAGTATCAGATCTAAAATCTGAAAACTTGGTAGTCAGTTTTGATGTGTTAGACATAGTTCAAACTTATGTGATCACATATGAATGTTATTTAACAAGTGGCAAGTAAAATATTTTGTGTGGTTATGCCCAACAGTGTAAATCAGCTAACACTTATGCAATTAAACTTCTTTTACTTAGAATTTCTTTAGTTAGAATTAGAATTTAGTTAGAATTTCTTTAAAATGGTAACAAAACATGCTCCTACTATCTAATAATCAGTCCCTACCAAGTTGTTAGAAAAGAAATTCCCAAAGTCAGTCTTTCATTGCAAAGAATGTGAAAGCAAACAAGCAAAGCAATGCACGTTCATTGCTCCCAGCACAGACCTCCAAAGGAGCTGCAGTACAACTCACTGGTAGGAAGAGTTACCATGTGTGGTTAAATATAATCCATTTGCTGCAGGTTGGTATGTTGCAAGACTCCACAGTTCATCAAGTTTCTCATGTAAACTAGTGAGCTGTAACCCTATGCAAAAATGGCATCGAAGATTTTGGAGGGTGCCTTTTTTTCCTCTCTATCATTAAACTCCCGTTTAACATCCATGATACAAGATTGCCTGGGTGCTTTGGTGCCATTTGGGTGCTTTTTTGGTGATTTTCAAAAATTGTAACTACATGAATTTATTTATACTTTCCCTTTTTGGAGCCAAATAATGGGTTTAGACACATAAACAAGTGGACAAATTTCAAAACCCCTAAAATATTGAGTACCAAAGTCTGTTAAAAATCAGGTCACAAGTATTGTAATGAGCTCCAGGGCACACAAGGCAGATCTGAAAATCTAATACCACATATAGGAGATAATTCTTTGAAAAATGCTCTTGGAGATTTTGGAATTTTAGAGAAATTATACTCTGTCTGAAGTTTCTTTTACCTTTACTAGTAATTACTACTAGTAGTAGCTTTTCCAGATGTCATAGTTTGTACAAGCGATACTACTTTTTTTATTTATTAATTTATCAATCTTTGACTTCCTGGGAATGAATTTAAAAAAAAAAAAAAACTACAACACAATAAAATGCATATCTATCATCAAAAATATGGAACAGTTGTTAAATATGGGATTGAAAAAGGGCTTCTAAAATGCTAGCAAATAGCCAGTTGCTCTACCATAAGAACCATAAGAGCTTTTGTCCCTTTAACTGGAACTACAAGTGTACTTTTGTGACAGATAAAAACCTTCTGATTTCCAACCTGAAGTGATTTCTCATACATTTATAACCATTTTCTCCGAGCTTGTGTTGTACTTATGTTTAAACATCTATATTCCTTCTTGGTGTTTTCTTTCAACCTGTGTTTGTTAGCAAATAATGATCTTCACTTGCACCATAAATTGGCATTGCTACTCTTAGCTCAGCTTCAGGCCTTATTTTCTGTGTACCAATATAGTCTTACATACTCAGAAAAGAAATCCCATCAGGAAACTGATGACTGAAAACTCTTTTATTGACTAATTGGTTTCTTGATCCAGTTCATTGCATAGCTACATGAACATTTGGGCTGGTAGAAAGATGCAGATGGTGTGGAGGCAGAAACTAACTATGGTGGAATTGCAGGTAAGAAAAAGGTAGTGTGCTATTGCTTTCTTTAACTTGGTTCTTAGAAAATAGGGAATTTTCCATTCTCTGATCATCCTAGTAGTATTTCTCCACACTTGTTCCAGTTTGAATCCATTTTTCTTTACTATAATTTGCCAGAATTCTGCATAACTCTGTACACAGGGGCTCATTAGTGCAATGTAAAATAGCATAAGGGCTTCTCTTGCTCTGTAGAAATGATCTTTTCTGATTTAAGGTCATGTTTGCCTTGTAGGGTTGCATCACATTGGTGGTTCATTTGTCTTGAGATTGACTAATATGTTATGATCTTCATTTCCCTAATAGGTTTTCAGTGTATTAGTTTCTAAGGAGCTGTCACAGAACCAGATTTAGGCATAAATAGTTGTGTATGATGACAGACTGATGTGTCTGCAGAATCATCATGGTACAGAATTGCTCCCATATTTCATTCTCTCTTAGCAGCTCAGGGTGCCAAGATCACACAAGCATTAATTTCATGTGGCTGCTCCTATGCTGGCTGTGTATTCAGCCCCTCCTGCTCACACCTCTTCCCCAACACTGTTAACCTGGCTGCTGGAGAGGATAACAAGATAGAAAAGAGTTCATTTCAGTATGGGGGAGTAGAAGATAGATTTCAGAGCTTAAAGCTGCCCCCTGCTTCTAACAGGGCTGGATGGTTTAGGTCTCATAGCCACATATTACTGGGACTGGGGAGTTTTAATCGGTTGAGACTTTTGTCCCCCCCTCTTCATTTCTCCAGATTGGAGACAACATAGTGTTCTAGGAGGGTTTGGCCATTGACAGAGATGAGCACAGAGCAAACTATGGGATCTTGGCTATCAGATGCTGGAAGTTCTTTTCACCTGGGATGTGTACATTTCACCTCTCTGTCTCTGCTGGTAGCTTTCCCTTGTCCTCCTCAGACAGGGTGCAGGGACCCAGCCCTGAGTCAGAGGAGGGGTTGTGTGGAAGGCAGTGGGACCATGATTGTCTGTTATTGGTGGTAGGGATGTTGCTTAGCTTAGCAATACACAAACTTCTCAGGGAAGATGCTCCTGTCCTGGTTCCTCTGTCATCTCCACAAAATAGAGTTTTGAAGCCTGTTGATGCTGAGAAAATAAGTAATTTTATACTCTCCTTGAGGGCATCAAAATCCAATTTGGTATACACTGCTAAGAAGCCTTGAGCGCTGAGCCTGTGTCCCAACCTCATACTTTGTATTATTAAATGTCATGACACTTCTATTACTCCAGTCCTCAAGTCACCCACTTCTTCCTTTATCACAGTTCAGTCCTCTGTATTGACACATGGTTAGGAGGCACTGATATCACTCCTACATTTTATGCTAGGGAGTTTTAAAAATATTTAATAAGATTGTTCTCGAAGACGATCTTTGAGAAACTCCACTACTAACTTCACTCTAGGGCAGAGGTCTAGCACACAGGAGTTGACATCTCCTTCTTTGCCATTTCCTTGCTTCTTACAATTTTATGTAAATTTCTTTGTAGTGTATTACAAAAGTCCAGATAAATCCTATTCTGTTTTTTATTTGTCCATAAAATTTGCTTTTTTATTAAACATCCAGTTTTTCTAGCAGGATTACTTTAGCAGTCATGTAATTTTATCTCCTTCTCCATTTACCTTCATATATTTAACGGTTTATTTTTTTTCAGAAGTTGTTTTAGATTTTTTTTGTACCCTGAGATCACAGTAATGTCTTCATGTGTGTAGATCACTGACATAAAAAAGGTATAGCAATAGAGAAGTAAGACAATATTAGCTAATAGTGTAAGTTACACTATTCCTGTAATAGTATTTTCAGTTATGGTTGTTATATTTCAAAAAGGAAAAATTATTGAAAAAAGTGTTCAGAAATAACTACGTTTGTGGGCTTCTTGTAATGTGAGTTATGATGATAGGCTTAGAAAGCTCAATCTGTTCAATATGTGTGAGTGAAGATTCAGATGTAATTTGATCAGAGTCCACAAATAGGTGCATGAAAATGAGATTTCTAGTATTTAATGGCCTTAAAGAGTAAAGAATGCAATAAGGTCCAGAAGCTTGAAACTGTAGACAAATCCAGACTAATAAATAAGGTGCATATCTTTTAACAATAAGGGTAACTAACCTTTGGAACAGATGATTCAGATTGTCATTACTTGGAATCTTTACAAAGACATTTAGTTTTGATTTAATAGCAGGAGATCCTTTGGTCTGCAGAGGAAGTGTGGTCGTGCTAATTTAGTTAAAGTCCCTTTTTGCCTTGATATTTTTCTGCTTCTTTGTTAAAATTCTGAAACATAAAACAAGTCCCTCCGAAATACAAAAGAATGGAAATAATATTAACCTCTATTCTCAATTTGCTACAAATGATGCACTTATCTTCATTTTCTATACTTAGGAGGAAAAGACCTTACAGAATGAAATCTGCTTGCTCTCCTGCTTTAAGAATCTGCAAATGATGGCATTTTGCAGTCATAAAGTGTTGGAAATGCTCTTATTTTCATAATACAGCAAAGTTTGTTATTTAGTCAAGATTATTTGAGCTTGAATTAATTCCTAGTCGGTCTTCAAATGAGCATTGCTTTCTTCGTGCTATGTGAACTATGAATAAAAAACCCCTATATGTAGAATATTGGTAATCACTTAAAAAGGCAAAATGTTGCACTTCTCTTTTATGTGGGAAACCAGTTGTAGACAGGGAAGTATTGGGAGTTTTTATTTGGAGCGAAGTTTTATGGAAACAGACCAAAATTCACTAAGAAAGGTGGGCAGACATAAAGAATAATAGTGGTGCTGATTTTATCAGTTTTAAAAAGTGTAGGAGTAGATGGCCCAGTGCTTGAAGTGAGTCTGACATGAGGATCTCTGGGTTTTTTTTAACAAAAAATGTGTAAGTTCTGTGCTTTATACTTACAATTCAATGTGAAAAAAAAAGAAAATTATTTAACCTTGTGTATCTCTCCAGACTTCATTAATTAGTAAATAATTAAGGAAGGGGGTTTTATTAAACCAATAGAGGGAATAGGAAATAAAACCACGTCAGCTTAAAAATACTGCATGTTAAAGTATTTCCTTATATCACTTTCTTCTTTTTTCCCGTGTCATTTCACTTGTTTGTGTGTCATTTGAACAATACATAAGTTGTCATCACCCAAAAAAAAAGAAGGATGAATGGAGAGATAAACTTAGAGGGTAGGGGTTTTTTTGAGTTTAGGAATATTTTCACTTTAAAAGCATAGAACTACTGATTATTTCGGTAACATTCCTTGACATTCCACAGAAAGTATAAGTCAGAAGACTGAATTAACTGTGACCTTTAAGAGAAATCTTAACCTAGATAACCAAAGTAAGAATGGTAAAAATGGCAGTATTTGACAGGGATTAATAGATTGTTGTCTAGTATGACCGGGTAATCCACTTGGTGGATGAGGGAATGCTGTGGATATAGTCTACCTGGACTTCAGCAAACCCTTTGACACCGTCTCCCGTAGCAAACTCCTGGAAAAGCTGGCAGCCCCTGGCTTGGACAGGTGCACTCTGTGCTGGGTTAAGAACTGGCTGGATGGTCAGGCCCAGAGAGTGATGGTGAATGGTGCTGCATCCAGTTGGCATCTGGTCACTAGTGGTGTCCCCCAGGGATCAGTGATGGGCCCAGTCCTGGTTAATATCTTTATTGATGGTGTGGATGAGGGGATTGAGTCCACCATTAGCAGATTTGCAGATGACACCAAGCTGATGGGGAGTGTCTATCNGAGCGTGTCCAGAGAGGGGCAGCAAGGATGGTGAAGGGACTGGAGCACAAGTCCTGTGAGGAGCAACTGAGGGAGCTGGGGTTGTTTAGCCTGGACAAGAGGAGGCTCGGGGGGGACCTCCTGGAAGGAAGTTGCAATGAGGTTTGGTATTGGTCTCTTCTCCCAAGCAACCAGCAGTAGGACAGGAGGGCACAGACTTAAGCTCTGCCAGGAGAGATTTAGGTTTGACATTAGGAGGAAGTTCTTTACAGGGAGAGTGACTGGGCATTGGAATGGGCTGCCCAGGGAGGTGGTGGAGTCACCATCCCTGGAGGTATTTGAGGAGAGACTGCTTGCAGCACTTAGTGGTTTAGTTGATAAGGTGGTGTTAGGTCAAAGATTGGACTCGATGATCTCAGAGGTCCTTTCTAAGCTGATTCTGTGATTCTGTAGTACACTTTTAATATCAAAGTTGTTTAATTAGTGCACTCTTTTGAGAAAAATATATTGGTAGTGCCAAGAAGAAAGTTGAAACTGGTGCAATGTCATGAATCTTGAGGATCTAAGGAGAGGAAGTCAACTGGGTTTTATAGAACTGTATCAAAAGAATACAGTATTCTTAGGTATTCAATAAAGATTATACTAATTTTTGCTTGGCACATGATTTAAGGACATAAAAATATGTTGTAGAATCTTACTGGAAAAGCTTGTCTTTTCTTTTTAAGTAATGAAAGTGTAAGTGGGAACTATGGTATTTAATCTTTGCCTGGAATTTTGTAATTTATTTATCTGGAGTATTTTGGTGCAGAATACTTGTGATCATTTATTTGAACAGAAATGTAGCTTAGGAAACACTTATTTTAGAAATATGATGAGGCCAAGCATAATAGTATACCATTACATAATTTCATTCTGTAGAGGCAAAATTTGAAGAAAAAGTACAAAGTTCATCTGGATTTGTCTGTTACAGCAGATGTCCAGGATGAATACAGAATTATTTTAGTCTTTAAACAGGAGATTTGGAAAGCTTCATGTTTTGAGTTGAAGTAGAAATAGCTATAAAAAAAATTATGTTAATGCTGAAGACATGAGCTTTTCTGTATTATGTACATTTATTTTAAAATTGTAGTGCTGTTGCTGTTCCGTTCACAGCAGTTTTTATGTATCATGTTAAATCATGCCAAATTAGTGGTTTTTACAATGATCCAGTAGAGGCTACAGGAATTCTATCTATTCCATTTATAAATGTTGAACTTGCTAAATAGTAGCATATTGCTTCAGCAGATTTTCAGTGTGCCATTTTGCCCTATGGAAAAAAGTTTACGGGGAAATCTACAGCAGCCAGGACTAAAGCATATTAATTTATCTGAAGTATCTCAGTAAAGATGTTTTAAAAATAATTGGCATCTTGGTATCATATTTCTTAGATAACTTGTTAGAAAATTTATTAGAACAAACCTCAATCCAAACCTGAAACTTAGCATAGCAGTTTCTGCTGCTCGTAATTAAACTTGCTTGTTCTTCATACAGAATTATTTTATAAAAATTGCTCATTAAACAAGTGCAGAACTGTACACATTACTGTATGTGACTCTTCATTCACTTGAACATGCAAAAAGTTAAAATCTATTCTGAAAAAAGAGTGTTTAAAAGGCATAAAATCGTTATCACCTTAAAACAAGTTAAACTTATAAGTTGAAAACATTTAAATTGCTATTTCTTAAACTACATGTGAACACAAGAGCTGAAGCTGTTGAATGCAGTATTACTGGTAAGAAAAAGGTTTGCAGATTGGCTGCACTCACAATAGAACTTAATAGAACAATGTTGTAAGAGAGAGTGCAGAGAATCAGATAAATTATAATGACATATAAAGCAGACCCTTCTAACTACATAATTGTTGGTATTATAAGGAGGAAAAGTAGTAATTATTGCTATAACCAGTAACATTGGTGTGACTGAAGACAGACCTGGAGAAGAGTAATGTGTTTTCATTTGATAGAATTTCTAAGTATAAACTGCGGGACTTCTCGTCCTTCTAGGCATTTGAAAAACAAGTGTGGGTGACTCCTGAATTTCTGTTGTGAGTGTCTGCAAATGCCCAAAGACATTTCTGACAAGGTAGATAGGATCTGAAATCAATGAGATTCAGGGAATGAGAGAGAAAAGCTTCAGAAAGGAAAATAAAATTGCTGTCTTATGTATAAAACAAAGGGATAAGACACAATTAAATTTTGGTTTTTATTAAAAGAGAGGCTTTCTTAGAACTACATATATTTATGTAGATGCCAGTAAAAGTGAGAGACCATGGGTTTTTCTTTGTTTACAGGGCTTACATTAAGCTCCTAGGAACAGTTACAAAGACAAATCTTAGCTGTGCAGAGTGGTTCAAGATTTGGTGTGGGCAGGAACTCCTTAAGATGTCAGCACAGGCTGACAAATCAAGAAGATTTTAAGTGTAGACACGTTTATTGTCTGTTGATTTGTTCTTCTGAACTGATCGTGACCCATTAGTATTTTTTAATTATTACTTCTCTACCATTTGTTGGAAATATCACAATAAATTTACCTGGCTTTCCTTAGTGTATACTAATTTAGCAAATCTTAATAGATAATAGTAAATTTTTATTAAATATATTAAGTACATCAAAAAGCCTGCTCCATGGGACACTGTAGAAAAACACTGAAATAGACTGAAAATGAATTCCTTATATATTAGCCAAAATATTTCAAAGTGTGTATAAATAGAGCTGACAGGAAATCAGAAGAAAGATGGAGACTCAAAGAAATTAAACCTTACCCAGTATTTCAGAACAGGTCAGTGACAGAGTCAGACGTGAGACCCAGATCATCACACTGCCTTAATCAAATGACAAGAGCTTACTTTCCATATAATACCATGAAATGTTAGTAAGAAATTCTAACAAAAAAAAAAAAGGTGATGAAGAACATTTTTTTATATTATATAGTTTTCTTTTCTTCCTTTGACAAAAAGTGTAATCTTTCAGTCAAGACTCTATTGATATGGGCATTTTTACCTTCCTGTTTTGGTATTTATAGAAAAACATTCCAGCCAAGGTATCAAGTGTGGGGTCTTAACTGTACTACCCAAATTCTCAAATCTTGACTTTTTAAATATACATCCTTACTGTAGCATCTCGTCATTGGGAAAAATTCTATATAAATAAATAAATATCGGTTGAAATTAATTTTGTAACCAAACATGTTAACACATGACAAAAATGAATAAAATGTTACAGCTAATTGTCACTCAAATACCAGAATTTATTATTACTCTTTTAGAAAGAAAATTCATAAAAACAGATTGAACCCATCACCTTGGCATTATTAGCACCAGGCTCTGAACAGCTGAGCTAATTTCAGGGTCATTGCTAAATAGCAAAAAGAGTCTTTTCTCATACTCTGTTTCCAGCCACCAATTCTTTTTTGAAAAGATAGGGCTGGAGATCATATTTCATCTTTTTGAAATGCTGAGTCTTATGGATATTTAATGACAATTCACAAAACGATGCAATCTTTTTAAAGGAAAGATGTGCTAAAATGCTCTGTTGAAACAGTTGTTGTGGGTAGGTGAGATGTATGAAAGTCTTCATTAATGAGAACTAAAATTACTATATAGAGAAATTATTTATATACAACAAGCATACAATACATAGGAAATATGGAATAATTTCTCTAGGGGGAGAAAAAAGGTTTTTTCTGATATAGCAACATTTTATCAGTCAAGTCAGTTGTATACTTCAGGGCCAAGAAAGGCTATTATAGTAGTGCTTTTTTTCTCCCAGCTGTATTATTTGGTCTAAATAAAGATTTTCTTCTTATAGAATTTGGTTTGTTTGGTTTTATTATTTTTTTAATATGCTCAGATGATCACAGCTGTAATGGTATTACTATTACTATAATAAGTCTATATAAATAGTATAACAAAAAATCAAAGACATCTGTTATTGTTATATTGCATTTTACTTCTAATAGTTTAAAGATAATGTAAATTACAAAAGCAAGTAAACCCCTAATTTTCAGCCGTCACATCCTTAGACTTTCAGTATAAGTAACATTTTTCATTTGCCACTGAACACAGGATGCTTTGTTAGACTGCTGGCTTAATTTATTAAGTTTTACTAAGTATTATGTAATGAAAATTACAACATTTACTTTGCCTTACATGGTTTAGTTGAGACAGTTCTGTTGGACTAGCTTCAGTTTAAAACCATTTGAACCAAGATATGAATAAATTGTGTGATTTGGCTCTTTCATAGTAGAAGAGTTCTACTGGGTTCTGTGGAATTCCAATGCCACACATCTTTTTGTGCAGCATCTTAGATGATCAGTTCATTTGTTCAAAAACTGTGGAAAGAAAAGACTCCACTCAGTAAGAGCTATGAAATTTAAGAGTTTTAAATCTAAATTTATTGAAAAATCGAGGCTAAAGTAGTCATGCTGTAGTTCTCAGCCAAACTCATCTTCAAATAAGCCACAGAGCATTTGGAAAGGATGGAAGTGGAAAATGAGGAGCAGGGTTGAAGAGAGAAGCTGGACTTGCTTTGCTCTTGTCTAGATATATTTAGTTCTATATGTCAGAGGTCAAACAACTGAAACTTAGGAAACCTAAACCTCACCTTTACTGTTAGTTATTGTCATGGTTTGACNGGCCCACGGGGTTCCACCAGGCCCCTCTGCTCCAAACACAGGATCACAGCCTCTCTTTTCCGGCATGTCTCTGTTCCAGCGTGGAAAAATCTCCCACTTTTTCCACGGGTTCACAGGCTGAAGAATCTTTGCCCCTATGATTCCTCACAGATTGCTGGGGCCCTATTCCAGTGTTTAAGGCATCTTCTCTTTCTCCTCTCTCTGACCTTGGTGCTAATCAAGCTCCGCACCCTCCTGTCTCTTAAGCGGCCATGATGTTCTGCGCAGACTTTCTTTCTCTACTCCTTCTTAAATATGTTATCACAGAGGCGTTGTTGCCTGACCTTGGCTAGCTTAGAGCAGAGAAAAACTCTAGCAGCTTCTTAAAGAAGCCTCTCTCCTAGCCCCCCCAGCTAATAAAAAACTCTGGTTACTTAAAACCACAACAGTTATAAAAGCATTTTTGAAATAAACAATAATCATAGAAGTAATTTCAGTATCATTATAAGTTTTTCTTTCCCCCAATTTTACAAGAGGAAGTATTCACAAGTTGTTTTGTCATACTGATTCCAGGTGGAGTTCCTGCTGTTTCTGTGTAAACCTTTTCAATCTGTTGTATCATTCTCTTTGGCCACTTTTGTTTTTGCTAGATATGTCTGTGCTTTCCAGGGAAATAGTTGACAGGCAGAAACAGGAAATTAAAGCAGGTGTTTGACCAAACTCCATTCTCAAATGCACTAAAAATTACTTAAAACCACTAGACTTCAGAACCAGTTTTAGAGTATGTGTTTTTGATGTTTAAAACCTTTATAGATAAACCTATGAAGTGACTGCAGTGAGTTGCAGCACCTAAAAGTGTAAGAAAATAAGACCAAGTGAAATAATTCTGCAGTGTAATACTATCAATACACTAGAGACTAAATGATAACTATTTGTTTTATTTCCCTGTTTGTTGGTCTGGCATTCCCAGCAGACTGGCTGTGGTCTGGTTTGAGAAGCCCTTGAAAACACTGTATAGAATTTTGTGTAAGCACATCTACAGGTGGTATTTATGTCTATTTATTAGACTAAAAGAAAATGAAGTCAGGTCCCCCAAAAGAGAGGAAGACAAAACATCCTAAAATAATAAAAACAGAATTCAAGAAACCTTCTTCTTTTGCTTTTCAGATTTCTTGCTGAGCCCTCTTAGTAATGACATGGAAAGTGATTAACAGTATTAACTTTAAGGGTATATAATTGTTGTGTACAACTGTGTTTCCTCAGCTACAGCTTTGAAGGACACATTTTCTGAAGTATTCTTAATAACTCTGAAATCATCTGATTTCTGGCTGCAATATATGCAAAAAACATCTGAACTTTTGACATTTCATGTATTTTTAAAATATTTCTCCCTGTTTTGTGGTATGTAAGTTTTCTTCTAAAAGAAGAATTTTTATCAATAAGGAAGGAATAAATCATACATAAAACAACCATTTGGTACTCTGGTGGCTGATTTTCACATAAACAGCAAGAAGCTGCTGTAAAGTAAATCTTTCCTGCTGATCCACTTCCTTTTAAAACACAGTAGGAGGGGCATTAGTTAACATTAAGGCAAACAAAATTGTCTGCTGACTACCTTGTATTAAAAATAGCTAACAGCAATAACTCTTTGGCTTTTTTCATCTGTGCAGGTATGTTATAAAATTAATTCATGTAAACATGGTGGACAGCAGTAAAATACTTTTTAATGATTTCCACTGTGATCCTTGGCCACAGAAGTAATTTTAGTTGTGAAGAAACATATTAACCATGTATATATATTATGTCGAGCTTCAAATTATCTTCTTTTCAGTGGGCACAATGAAAAAGTGTGAAATAAAACCTTTTATTTTAATGCATATACCTATATACAGATAATTTATGTCCCTCTTATATTTGCTTCATACTCATATGTGGAAATATGGAAGATGGCTGTGTATGGTCCTTTGTCCCCAGAATCCTCTTGTCTCCAGGTAGAACTCCTGCAGCTACAACAATACTGTATGTGAGAGAAAGATGAGGAAAAACCAACCCACAAAAAATCCATAGTCCTTTCCAGAATTCAACCTCAGGAACCTTTACTTTCTTGTGTTGTGTTTTGTAATCATTGTTCCAGAATGTTCTCCTACAAAAGGTGAAGATGTCTATTTTGATTTCTGTGTGTAAATGAAATGTTAGTCTGAAGTATTCACTTTTAGTGATGCTTCTGCTATTGTCAGTTATTGTACTTACCCAATAATTTCATATTCAGAGACAAATATTTGAATATTGTTCACTTATTTCAAAGAAGTAAAAACTCTGGATAAGTTATGTCCTAACCTAAACCAAAGAGAGTTAACCTGTGCTCACTTTAGTGTTAATGAGAGCTGATCTTTTTGTCTTTCTGTTTTCATAATGTGAAACCCTTTTTTTAGTGGTTAAAATAATATTTTTCCTTACAAATAGTGTCCTTCTAGACAGCTATTTTAAATGATCAAATAATAGAAATAATATTACATAAAGTTCTAGAACTAATTCTAAGGCATGTTGTAGAGCTGTTGTTTTAAAACTTTTTGAGTAGTGAGAGAAGGAAGAGATACGAGGAAAAAAGTACAAATTTTACTTATTTCTGCTGATAACTCATGATTAGAGTAATTCTTGCACTTGGGAAGTGTATTTATTTATAATGTTCAATTTTAAAATTCCTTTACAATTAATGAAATCAATTTCTAAAACCAAATTGTTGAGAACTCCAAGCATTACATATATGACAAATAATTCCTCCTATGAAGAATTCCATGTATTTTCAATACTAAAATTTGAATCGTTTCTTATTGGCCTCAGAAATTCCAGATCTATTAAAAGGTGCAGTACTACCCATTCTGAAGTAACTTATCTGACCCATCTGTAAAAACAAACACCACTCTTGGCCCAGTTTAGTCCTATTACATGTGTTATATTAGTCAGAACTTCTACTCTGTCCACATTTCCAGTTAAGTAGTAGGCTGCATCCTACCATCCTATCTATGTTCTTTTTTGAGAAAGGCTTTTTAATTTTTTTTTTTGCATCCATTGTATCACAGAGTCAGATATGGAAACTCATTTTCACATTGCACTGAGGTTTCTGCTGCCCTTCTCAGACAAGGCAGAAAGCATAGGTTGGAATGCTGTGTGTTTGTTTTCTGTAAGCCTTCAAGTGGGCCATCATGATCTTAATGAAGGTCTTGGGTGTATTTCTAAGCTCAGACCTTTAGAAGAAAATCAGAATTATTCCCTTCTGCTTCATTGTGTGCTCAAATAGAACATCTGAGATCTGCCTTTCTAAGTCTCAACAGGATTCAATACAAGTTCTGTCTTGTGAATAGGAAATTAATTTATAGAACTGTAGAGAATAATCATGACTTATATACTTATATACTTACTGTATCTGGTGGTATGTGGAAATGATGAAGCATAAAAGTCAAATGAGAATGACAGTGTCACAACAAACTTTTTTGGTTACACATTGCTGGTGTTTCAATGATGGTTACAAACTTAACAATGGGTAGCACACACTGGAATTTGAAGACAAATACAACATTTGAGCTGGAAAAGATAATGCCTGAGCAGATCCCCATTTCAATCCTTTGACTACCATCAAAATTTACTAATAAATACTGGGAATTTGTAGGGATTTATAATTGGCTGCCTTTTTCTTGCAATTTATTTCTAATTGATTTGGAAGAAAGAAATTCCCATGCCTCATGAAGATGTCTCAGTGTATTGCAGCCTGTTTTAAAAGACAGCACGATAACTCAGTATTTGTTATTATTTGTTATTCCATACTTTATTTTAAAAAGAAATATTTGGGATAATTTTCAAATGTCAATTTTTTTTTTTTTTTTTTTTTTTTCCCAGAAAAATAGGGCTTGTCACTTGGGATACTATTTGGATTCTGTTATGCTCTGGTTTTTTCACAGTTCTTGAAACAGTGGTCTGCATTGTCTTTGAACACAAGACAATGTTACTTTTGCTGTTCCCCCCTGGAAGCATTATCCCAGGAAAACCTAGGATTTGTTCTATCTTACACTAGGCTGTTTGGTTCCCATTGTACCATTTAGCACAGGAAAGCTCTTCAAGAGTAACGCTATTGACACACTTGAGTTCTCTCAGCTCTCTTCTGTTTCTTTTCTTTATTTTCCCATCGTGATCCCTTAGGTCAGACACAGTAAGGCTGTGTTTGTATAATCTACATCTTATTACCATTGAAGTGCATCCTCATGGACACGGCTTGTAGAGCCTCTTGGGCATGTTTTGGAAGTTGTTTCACCTGTGTTGTAGGGGCTGGTTTTGAGTCAAAGTAGAATGTGTTGTGGAAGGGAAAGGAACTTACCTCCCCCCACCCCATCCCCCAGAGAGAGGTCCCGAATTCATGTGCTTTTTTTCTATAGATCTACTTAACAAAGCGACTGGGAAGGGCTGTACAGCTTTAAGTGTTCTGCATGATCTGAAAGCTTGGTTGATTCTTTTGACAGGGTGGTTTTGTATTTATATGCAGAGGCAGGTCAGAATGAAATTAATACTATTTTTAAGGCAATGAGTCATAATCTTTCATTTAAGAGAAACTTCAGACTTGTGCATTGTCTGCTAGTGCAGCGTGCTTTGAGGACAACCATATTGGCCTAAGGCATTTCTTTAACTGAAATTTATTATAAATGTTTTCCAAAATGTGCAAAACCCAAAAGGTTTTTCTTGAGATATCAAATAGCATATTTGACTAAGTTGTAATGCATTCAGTAGTATACTCTCACATAGTTGAAATCAGTTGTCCTTAAGGCATTTGACTCAAGACATCATTAAAAGGGATGGAACTCAGAAATGAAAGTCCAGAAGTGATTGCCTTTAGGTTTGCCTACTCATGTTTTGGGACAGAGTTTATCTTATGATACTGAGTTTATGACAGAGGAAACTGAATTCAAGTTTGATCAAGTAATCAAGTGATTGAGTTGTAATAAACTAAATTGATGGTATTGGTGTATCCTATGTTAGCAAGGAAGACATTTTGTTGTTCCTTCATTATTTCTCAGTATAAATAAACCATTTCCAAATGTTAAAAGCAAAACAAGATAAACACAAACTTTGTTATTTACTACTTACATGACCTTCTGTGAAAAAGTTGGTATCTTCCAGCATTTCCAAAACAATTAGAACAATCAGAAAATTTTCACCAAATTACCTTTGTCTTTTGAATAATTTTGCTGTGGTGTTACATTCTTGTTGTTTTCTTAAGATTATTTTTTTTCAGAGCGTTGTAGAATGCTTTGGGTTGAAAGGAACCTTTAAAGATCATCTAATGTAACTCCCTGATCATGGGCAGAGACATCTTTCCCTAGATCAGGGTGCTTAAAGCCAGACCCTTTGCATTTACTTAATAAGATACCTTGGAATTCAGCCATCAAGAATCAGTCAGGTGACTTGTGTCACCCCACTGTCACTACTCCCCTGCTGAACTGCCCTCACATATTGTCCACTTTCTCACAAACTCACTGGTTCTTCATGAAGTTGAATTGTTTGAACTCTTCAAAGGAATAAGTATTTTAACTTACCATTACATGACATGATACAATTGCTAAAATGTTGCTGTAACTTCAAGTTTAAGGTTGAAAATTGAAGTTGTACTTTTTTTTTGTCATAGCATTTTTATTGAGATTTTACACTTAACTGAAATATGACTAATCAGATAACTGTTACAATAAAAACAGACAAGTTTCTCTCGTTCTAAACACAGCTTCAATTCTCAATCCATTCTAGCAAAATGCTGCATCTTTTCGTTTGGAACATTTATTTCAGCAGTTAGAAACTACATTCCAGCTGTTTAATCTTGACACATTCCTTTTTTCAATATTAAACAATACTGGGGTTTCATTGTCCTTTGATCCTCACATATAATCCCTTTTGGTTGACATTAGGTTTAAGTGCAGTACCACAAAATTCAGCTTTGCAATCTCTAAGTCGTCTTTAAGAGTTTTTTCACTTCAAAAATAGTCTGTTTGTCCAGAGGAGTATTAGCTACTACACAGCTTTTAGATATGTTAGAGAACATCCAAAGCATGCTCATTTCACTGTCCTACAACTGAAATTATACTTAAAAAAGAAAAACCTACAAAATATAATAAAGATCAAAGCAAATCTCTTT
>WEIV01018913.1:1497-15832 GCA_013390005.1 Calyptomena viridis | reverse complement strand
GCCCTCAGCACCAGAAGCAATTTATGTAGACCAGTCTAAATAAACGTTAAAGAATCAAGGCCACAAACTGACAGCAAGGAAAGTCAATGGCTCCAGAAACCAGCTAGGAGTTTCAATAAAATATATCAGGCACCACAGGTTAGTGTGGGATGCTCGCAGGCAAGTGTGGCTTACACTTCATCTGACAGAGCTCTCTCATCATCAGGATAAGAGCTGTCATAGAAACAGAAGGATGCTGAGTAGCCAGTGGAAGGCACTCATTAGCTGCAAAAACTAAATGTTGACCTCGGAATGAGAGGGATTTATACTGAGGCCACAGGGAATTCCCAATTGCTTTTCCAGAGTCATCTAACATACTTGTGCCTTTGCCCAGAGGAATTGTTTCAGATATATATTTTGAGAACTCTCTAGGTTTTCTTTGGCTTGTCTTCCTGAATTGTTTTTCAAATCCTTTCCTTACAAACCCTCACTGTTACATCTCCCTCTGTAACCTGCACAGTTACAGGCTACACAGAGGTGGGAAGCTTCAGTTGAAATCCCTTCAACTACGGCACTTTAACAGCAGACTGACATTTCCTATAGAATGGAGCAGTTCTAGATTCAGCATGGAACCTTTCACCTCAATCCACTTTCTGTCTAACCTGTACTGGATGACTAGAGAAATCATCCTTGTCACTTTGTCACAGCACTTGTCTACTTTTTCACACTCTGGGACACTGCCTTTTATCAGATCATAAATGTTAATGTTTTACTATCTGTGATCATCTGCTTACCAGCATAAAACTAAATCTGATTGATAGCAGCAGCCTGTGTTCTATAAAGACCTGTGACCACAACAGCATTTAATATTGTGTTCATGTCAAGTCTTGCCTGATTTTCCTTCTTATTTTATAAATGAGTACACACTCTGTTTCTTCAGAAACCCAAAGTGAAAACTTTTGTTTAGTTTTAGTAACCTTTAGGCTCCTCTGAAAGGTAACCATGTAAAGACTGCATTAGCTGCCTCAGACTAATTCTCATGTAAAATTCCAGGTTACACTACAAAGGCTATATAAACTCCTCCCTCCCTTCCTCCCACNTGGTTTTTTTTTTTTCCTTTTTGTACAAGGGCCAATAAGTCTAGAACCACTGAGTCCTACTGTTCTCTACAAAGACTGAAATTAAAAAGAGGCAAGAAATATCAATTCCTCCCACCTTGNTGAATTGTTTTTCAAATCCTTTCCTTACAAACCCTCACTGTTACATCTCCCTCTGTAACCTGCACAGTTACAGGCTACACAGAGGTGGGAAGCTTCAGTTGAAATCCCTTCAACTACGGCACTTTAACAGCAGACTGACATTTCCTATAGAATGGAGCAGTTCTAGATTCAGCATGGAACCTTTCACCTCAATCCACTTTCTGTCTAACCTGTACTGGATGACTAGAGAAATCATCCTTGTCACTTTGTCACAGCACTTGTCTACTTTTTCACACTCTGGGACACTGCCTTTTATCAGATCATAAATGTTAATGTTTTACTATCTGTGATCATCTGCTTACCAGCATAAAACTAAATCTGATTGATAGCAGCAGCCTGTGTTCTATAAAGACCTGTGACCACAACAGCATTTAATATTGTGTTCATGTCAAGTCTTGCCTGATTTTCCTTCTTATTTTATAAATGAGTACACACTCTGTTTCTTCAGAAACCCAAAGTGAAAACTTTTGTTTAGTTTTAGTAACCTTTAGGCTCCTCTGAAAGGTAACCATGTAAAGACTGCATTAGCTGCCTCAGACTAATTCTCATGTAAAATTCCAGGTTACACTACAAAGGCTATATAAACTCCTCCCTCCCTTCCTCCCACCCTTCTGCCCTTCCTTCTGCCCTTCCTCTCAACTTCCATGTTCCAAAACACCCAGAAGTACGCATTCTGATAGAGCATAACAAGTTGTTACAGGTAAAAAAAAAGTTTAAGCTTCATTTAGATTCAATCATCCATTAATGTCACTCATAGGTTCAATGCCTGTCAGGGACGTAACGGTAGTTCACAAAGGAGTAGACTCTGCACTAGCTTGAGTACACATTTGATATAAAATAGCCTCATGTGGGCTGCATGGGCTCATATGGGTGGCTTGTTGTGAAATGAGAAAGTCAGGTGCCAAGTCAGAAAACAGCCATAGCCCTGACATAAGTACTAAGTTTATGATAGGACCAGTGAAAAAAACCTGGGAGCTCAGTAACAGCTAGAATGCACACACCTTTCTATTATAGAGGACCTGCATAATCTTTCCTAACTGCCCCTTTTTTCAATCTGCTAGGATTGCTGGTATTTTATATGGTTTCATTTTCACCATCCTGCTCCTAACTTATACTTTACTTCATTATGCTTGACATTTGAAAGGAAATGTGTGTGTATTTCGTCTATTAAGAATAGTGACCTGACAAACACGCCTCCATCCTTCAAAGCTTGGCAAAAAAAAAAGCACATTCTTGTCATGTTAATAAAATCCCCAGTAGTCTCCATCTTCATCTTTGCCTTAGATTCAAACGAAATTAATAATTCACAAGAGAAGAGGAAGACACAAGTCCTTTTTATGACTTGGTATCTCCACTGGGGTAATCAGTGCCAGTCATAATGGCCTTCTTGGTGCTAGATGGAGTGAAGGGGAAATAGATGTCTTAATCCGCAGTTCTTTAACCTAAGAAAATTAACAACACTTGTCTGAGTTTATTTCTTATTGAGATTTAGATTGAGGAAGTTAAAACTGTTGATTAAGCCCAGCCAGAAAAAAGATAATAAACAAAGCCTATGAGAAAGATACCTTGGAACTTAGCACCTGCTGAACTTAGCATCCCAGTTCATATTTAAGTGCATAAAGCACTGAGGCAAAGCAAAAGTATAATGGAGTCTTTAATATTTGAGCAAGTGTTCCAACTACTCAGCTTTTTCTTACTTTAAGGTATTGGTATCCCTTGAACTTTCATCTAGATATGTGAGATTTTACTGCTGTTCAAAATTGCTATGAGTGTTAACTAATTGTTTTTTCCATTTCAGTGAATCAGCTATTTCCCCCGCAAAAATTCTCATTTTGGCTCAGATCTGGATCCCCGAGTAGCAAGGCAATTCTTGGCACAGAACAGCTGACCGTAACACTGACCCACTGAACAGTAAAGAGTTTGTTCCTGACACTGGAAGTCAATCAGTAATGCACTGATTGTGTTTTGCTCATTAAGTATAAAAACGATTCATTTGTGAAAGGAAGTTTTTCCCTATCATCCAAATCCTTAAGTTCAGAGTTACTGTGAAGCGTGTATATTTAGAATTCTGAAGAAGTAGTAGGATTTTAGTTTTCTTTTAAAAAGTATTGACACTTATTTTAACAGTTTTTAAGCCCATATTGCTGCCAAAGAAACAGGTTTTCCTCCTTCCTGTCAATGATTTCTTACTCCTGTTGTCATGCACTTCCCTCATCTCTGTGAGTCCAAATATTGCTGTCTTCAGGCGTGCTGTTTCAGGATATAGATCCACATTAAAACTAAACTTTTTCACTGGGTTAGTTTTAACCTGGATCAGTTTACCAAGTCAGAATGATCAGTAAGAATAAACAGGGTGTACCACAACCTGATGTGTCTCTGTGGGTTTTCCATTCTTTTTTTTTTTCAGTTTCATCACTAGTATAGAAGTCAGAGGAATTGCTTGCTTTTGTGATGCTGCCATCTCTGGCAGTTGCTAGGCTGCTGATCATTTGCGATATGCTAAAATACGTGAACTTAAAAAAAAAAAAAACATCAAAAAGTGGAAAAGACCAAGACATTTCATATGCCAAAAACTAATATCCATGAAAGGTTGCAGTTACTTCATATACACACAATACTAACACCATTTCACTGCAAATGCTTCTGAACAAAGTCATAAATCAGAAACTTCAAGTAAAAGAGAATAGAAGAATATGCTCTAAGTTTATCAAGATTCTTTAAAAAAGTGTGAAGATTGAGACTGAACTAGAAAACCAACCCCAAGGATTTGTATTGAAAGTCATGTAAGTAGAATTTAAAGCAGGAATTAGTATGGATCAGAACTCATCTAAATTTAATATCCATTCGCATTTGCACATTATTGTAGTGAGGATGAGATGGACTTTAAACATTCAATTGCCTGATCACCAGAAATTCCATGACCATGCCTTCAAAATATCTCTGGCTTTTGCTCAGCTGAGCAGTGTCAGAGGAAGGCTATACAGTGCTAAACTCTTAGGTTCTTTGAACTTGTTAGAACTATGAAAGGAGGTCATACATAAGTTGAATTTATAATAAGGTTATTAATCTTTTTATGCCTGCCTAATGAGAGTATGAAGTAATGCTCAATCAGAATAGTAGAACTGTAAGACCACTTAAATGGAGACACAAGATAAATGCACAATGATTATGCAGTGCAAGATGAAAACGTAAAATGGTTATGCAAGATGTGGCATTCACTATTTCCACAGTGGTATGCCAAGCATACTTCCTGAGGATAGCCAAATCTAGCTAGCATCATAAGGAGAAGAGGTGACTGTTTCCATACCTCTGAAAGTAGTTTGAATGTGATTGATTTTCATTACGGGATGAGTTGCTTCTGTCTTCAGTTGTCAGACTTGAAAATAGTTTTGATCTACAGTTGAGCAGTATGTAGTGGAATAGAATTTTGGAACAATATTACTGCAGTACAAAATTTGTCATGACACATCTTTACCTAAAAGGCTGACTTCAGGTTATGACACATTAATGTGGTAAATCTTGCAAAATTTTCTTTCTCCTGCCTCATAGAGAAGATGGGGAAAAGGGTGTTTCTTACTGGAAGAAAAATAAAAACCATAATTTTACCCTGTTTGGAATTTAATAGCTAAAATAGCTCTTTTCACATGTAAATGTTCTAAAAGGTATCAGTGCATCCTGAATACCTTTCATATATCTGTTTTCATAGATCTACAATTTCCAAATCCTATTGCTTGATTGTAAGTATATTTATTATCATATGGATCTCTGTGCCACAGCATCTGAAAACCTAGCCTTGAAAACAAATCTATTTTGGAGAAGAGGAGGAGATTCAAAAACTTTTGGACTTTGAGTTTGGTTTTTGGTTTGTTCAGGGAGGGCTTTTTGTTTGGTGTGTTGTTGTTGGTTGGTTGGATTGGGGGGGTGTTGGTAGTTTTGTGAGGTTTGTGGTTTTTCTTTAATTCTTTGAATATACATCTTTTTCAGAATAAATAGTAAGAGTAATGTGTTGCCGCAGTCCCTGGGTCGGTGCTAATCCTGTTTTTACCCCGGCTAGCTTGAACAGCACTGACCGGGGCCACTGTGGTAGACGAGTGGGGCACCACCCAGTACAAAGCTTCTTTTTTCCAAGGAGTCTAACCAGGTGTCACCTCAGAGTAGGCAGGCTTGATTCAAACCTGCTTGACTCTGCCAGGACGTGCAGCTACGGCAAGCAAAGACATACAGGCGACTCTTTGTAGTTGAAGCAGTTTGGGTTTATTGGCTCTCTGTAGCCAGCGTGGCTAGAGAAGCTTCTAATCCCAAGGGAGGACAACCAGAAAGAGTGGGGGCACTTCCTGTGCGCCTGTTTATCAAGGGGGGTTGAAACCAGGGGAGGAGTGAGGGAATAACCAATGGGAGAGAAGGGTAGGAGTGGTTTAGGGAGGGGGTTACACCCCTGGAAGCCAAAGGCCTGCTAATCAAACCAATGGCCAACTGTGTAACATGGAATGTTCTGGGGAATGAGATAGGTTGGATTACATATATGGGGTAAGGTGGGAGGGGTAAGGACAGGGGATACATTTGAGGGAAGGATACAAACTTTGGGATAATCCAACTGTATAGGGAACAGGGAGTAACAGAATAGTCCAATATGAACAGAATTATACATTATAAAAATGAACTCAGAACACGCACCACTACAATGCATCAGATACATCCCTCTGGCAAAGTTGCCTTTTGTACAAAATCATGTGTCACTTGCCTTTTCCAAAGGCTAGCTTTATGATTTTTACTTTCAGAACTTGAGCTCAGTTATTTATTCTGAAAAACAGGAAGTATTTGTGCTTCTTTGTGATGTTGATTACTTGTTTCTGGGGCTTTGCTGTTAGTTTTATCTATATGACTAGAGTGCGTATTGTATAATAGATGAGCCACTCCTATAGTTCCATTACACAGCAAAATAATCAGACCTCATGTTTAAATAACAGCCTCATACTTATATAGTTAGTATCAGAACATTTTAGAGGTGTCACCTGGGAAGGCTCTATTCCCATACAAGTTCAGCTGACAAAAGTAACTCAGGTTCAATTATTACTCAGCAAAGGTCTCTTTTGAAATGGTTCTTGATATCCAGGGGGCTTTGTGGAGACATGCTAGGAGCATTCAGAGCATTCTCATAATGCTAAAAATGCAGCTGTGCCACAGTTTTGAAACATGTACTGAAGAGTGCTTGAAACTGTACAATTCAGCACTGCTTTGCACTTAGCAAAGCAAGTGAAGTATAGCTAGTTCAAGGCACCTTTGCTGTGAAAGGGAAACTGCCTTTCTTATTCCAATGAAAGAAGAAAGAGACCTGGCTGCTTTTGGCACAGAAAGAGGAAGACATGAAAAAAGAGAAGAGCTGAGGGAATGTGAGGGAAAGAGCTTTGGAGAGCAGAGCAAGCAATGTCTGCCTTTGTCTGGGGAGGAAGTGAAATATGAAAGATTGTGATAGCATCTTTCCTGAGGATGTATCACTCTAACAACATTCATGACATCAGTCAGTCTGTTTTTTCCACAGCATTGGCATAGGAAATTTAAGTAGTAGGGCAACAGCTATTTTCCAGCCCCTGAATTTGCAGTCATAAACAATTGCCTACGTGCCTCTAGCTTGTGCCTAGAGTCAGTCCTGGGAGGTTATGTATATATTGTAAGTCAAACAAAACAAATAATCCTGACACCAGATTTGCTATGTATTAGGCAGCATGTCCATTTTAGGCCTTTAGTTCCTGTTGAAATGAATGACTCTCATTCTAACTTCCAGAGTAGCTGGATCAGGCTTTACTTTGCCGGGGTGTGTTAATGATTCACAAGAGGTGAAGTAGTAGCCAAACAGAAACCATTTGGAAATAACCAGAGTTATGTTTAAATAGACAAGGGTTTTATTAAGTCATTTGTCTCTATTTTTCCTTCTCTATTTTTCCATTCTGTCTCTGAGAGAGCTTCGTTTCCATGCTTGCACTGTAGATCAACTTGGGAATGATTTTCTCAGCAGTAAGCAGTGCATGTGTCTCTTGCACATTTAGCTTTTTATAAATGCACTCCCCTCAGCAGCTGGAAAGAAAATTATCAATATCCAAAAAGTGAGTGGAAATAATGGGAATCCCATCAAGAACCTGGATAAAATGAAACACTGTAATGCTGAGGCATTCTAAGAAGCTCTGTTAGGAGTCTCCCCCCTTTTCCCTCAATGTATAACACTGACTAGATGTTGTTATAAGATTGGCATAAACTCAACTTCTATTAAGAAGTTTTCCCTGTCCAAACCCTTAGGGCAGTTGATTATAGGTTTGACCTTCTGAGATTCCATATATTTCCCACTTAATCAGTGCTGGAATGAGTTGCTGCTAAGTAGGATCTATGGGAACCCTGTGGGAAAAGCAAAGACATCTAAAATAATGAGCCTTTTTCCCCCTCCCTCCCCTCCACTCATTTTAAGCTCTATTAGGCCATGATAACAGTCTTAATCTATGCTACATAAAAGCATAATATGGCATGTGATGTTTGTATTATATTGAAAAAAATTGGTCTGAGAAGGGCTTTTGGCAGCCTGGAATGTAAATGAAACTTTACAGTGTTGTTAAAAAATGCTTCACTTCCCCCCTGCCCCTTTTTTTCTTTTCATACTAAGATTTGTTTGGTTGAGCTAAGGCCTTGTAAAGCTGTTAAAATCCAGTACCTAGGATTTTGACAGAGTAATTGGTTCTCTCTTGCCTGGACAATAATACAAAATTGGGGCTATCTCCATTTTGTCTTGTTACAGTAACACACTTGATAGTTTAGATATAATACCACATAGCAATCAGTTCAGTCATTAATTTATTTCTCAGTAGTTGAGGCCTGTGGGTTTTTTCCTGCTATACGCTTTGGTTTCTTCTCACCCTTCCCCTCTTCCTCACCCTGCACTCCCCCCTCCCTGTACCTCTTCCTCCCTTAAATAACCATCTGTGAAACTAAACAGCATAATAGATGTAATTAGACCTCCAGTAATAGGACTGAATGGAGCAGGCAATGAGACTCCTTCTTGGGAAGCAATCAGTGCATTAGGTCCCCAGGACTGAAACTGCATTTAACAAGGTTTGGGATTTAGGGATTGTTGATCTAGGCTTCTGCTGCTTCCACAAGAAAAATTTCTACCCAGAATGCAAATCTTCATTTACTATTGCTACAACAGGGAGGAAAAGAACATTAACCACTTTATTACATGCATAATGAAGCAAACTATATCTGTTGATATAGTTTTTCTTTAGCAGTAAATCAACTGTTCACAAGTGCTGGTAAATATATATATATATATTTAATCTATGCTTTCAAACAAGTTCCTGCTTTTTTCTCATCTATTCTTGGAAGAAGAAAGCCTTGAATGGTGTCAAATCAATAAACTTTCTCAAACCGACACTAGCATTTTTCTATGCTGATTCAATGATTCATTTAATAAAGTTATAAAAGACACAGTTCCTTTTCATGAGAATGTAGATGTGGCAAAGTTTACATGTGGGCTGTTGATTTCTGTTCCTAACTGTGTAGATTGGTGTTCACATGAAAAATTTATCTTTTTAAAATTAGGTTGCCCAGAGAAACCGTGTATGCTCCATCCCTTGAAGTATTCAAGGCCTGGTTGGGTGAGGTTTTCAGCAACCTGCCCTGGTGGAAGGGGTCCCTTTCCATGGTAGGGGTTTTAGAACTAGATGATCTTCAAGATCCTTTCCAACCCAAAGCATTCTATGATTGTGTATCTGCCACCAGCAAAGCTACCACCTCACCTAGAGTAATTTCTTAAACCCATACTCCTTAATGCGTCTTTCATTCTTCTGACATAGGCTCTCCAAATACTTTGTATTCCTCTATCAAGGAGCAATATTTCTCGTATCTCCACCTGAAAATTCCTATTTCGACAAATCCTCTCTCATGCTTACTGCTGCACATAATGTGGTTTGTTTTTTTCAGATGATATATTTTTTCAGACACAGTATTAGCAATTTATAATCTTTCTTTTTTCTTGAAACTTTTTTCAACTCAAATACACCCTTTAACAGAAGATATTTAGAGATAAATTACATCATCCACTCATTCCAAACTTTCACTGATATATTGTTAACACTTAGATTCAAAATGACACTGACTATATACTTACTATAGGCAATAAATCTTACATATATTTCTGAATTAAGTCATGGATTTAAAGCAATAATTTCCTTCCCCCCCCCCCCCCCCCGTTTGTCCAGTTTTTAGATGTATTTAATAATTGCTTCTCATTTTCTGGGACACTGACTGTGTAAACTTCAGAACTACATGTTATACTGTTTTCAATCTGCATAATGCCACTGTCAAATATTTCAAGTTTTACTATTATAGTGAGAAGAAATAACTTAAAATTTAGGCTGCATGAAAGTGCAAGACTTACACGTGTTTGTTCTCTCCTTTGTTTAAACAAGGTCATAAACATGAGGTAAGAAGGAAAAAAATGCACACTTTTTATAGGAGGTGAAACACAAAAGGAGATTTTGAGCTGAAATTATTTTTTGGGGGTAAAATCCAATATAGCTTTTGTGTCAGGAGTCAAAATGTAATCTCAGTACGTCTTCCCATTGTTCTACAGTACTTTCATTAGGGTCTGTAGTGGTTTGACCCTAGCTGGATGTCAGGGACCCACTAAAGCCACTCTTTTACTCTTCCCTGCAAAAGGTCAGAGGACAGAAAATATAATGAAGCTTTCCATGAACTAAGGACCATATGAAATCCCTTACTGATCACTATCATTGGTAAAACAGACTCCAAATGGGGATATTAATTGAATTTATTACTAATAGGATCAGAGCTTAAGAATGAGAAGGAAAATAAATCTTAAAGACACCTTTACCTCCACCCCCCTTCTTCCAAATTCTTCCTTCTCCCCCCAGCAGTACAGGGAGATGGGGAATGGGAGTTGTGGTCAATTGTTGTTTCTGCCACTGCTCAGAGAGAGGAGTCCTTCCCCTGCATCCTGTGGGGTCTCTCCCATGGGAGACAGTCTGTCACAAACTGCCCAAGTGTTAGTCCATCCCACAGGCAGCAGTTATTCACACACTGCTGCCACATGGGTCACTTTTGCACAGGGTGCAGTCCTTCAGGCACAGGCTGCTCCAGTGTGGGTCCCCCACAGGCCACAAGTCCTACCAGGAAATCCTGCTCCAGCGTGGGCTCCTTTCCCCATGGGTCAGCAGATCCCTGCAAGGCCCCTGCTCCAACATGGACCTCCCACAGAGTCACAGCCTCCTTCCAGCATCCACCTGCTCAGGTGTGCCCTCCTCCATGGGCTGCAGGTGAATCTCTGCACCCCTGCGGCCCTCCATGGGCTGCAGGGGCAGACCTGCTCTACCAGGGTACACAGGCTGCAGGGAAACCTCAGCTCCAGTGCTGGGAGCATCCTTTTGCACTGACCTTGGTGTCTGCATTGTTTTCCACATGTTCTCACTCTGCTCTTCTCTGGCTCCCATCTTCACCTACACATAACTTTTTTTTCTCTCCTCTTAAATATGTTATCATAGAGATGTTACTATCACTCCTGATTGACCTCTGCCAGTGGTGGGTCCAGCCTAGAGCCAGCTGGCGTTGGATCTGCTGGATATGGGAGAAGCTTCCAGCAACTTCTCGAAGATGCCTCCCACACAGCCCCCCCTCCCTGCTACCAAAACTTGGCCATAGAAAACCCAATACAGGGTCTTAAATCAATAAAACTGACTATGCTTGCTTGACAAAGAATCCTGCTTCAAACCTTGCCGTGTGTTTTTTAGGTCTTAACTAAAGAGAGGAAATATAACAAAGTGTTCCATGAACTGAGATAAGGACCATATNAAGCTTCCAGCAACTTCTCGAAGATGCCTCCCACACAGCCCCCCCTCCCTGCTACCAAAACTTGGCCATAGAAAACCCAATACAGGGTCTTAAATCAATAAAACTGACTATGCTTGCTTGACAAAGAATCCTGCTTCAAACCTTGCCGTGTGTTTTTTAGGTCTTAACTAAAGAGAGGAAATATAACAAAGTGTTCCATGAACTGAGATAAGGACCATATGAGATCCCTTACTGATCACCGTCATTGGCAAAACAGACTCCAAAATTAGTAACTTTGATAAAGATAACCTTGTGGTTATCTTTGACCCTTTTCAGTAACTGAGTGAATCTGCACTTGGCTGAGATTGAAGCTCTACTGATCAACTCATCCTTGTGATACCTTGCAAAACTAACTTGAAACTTAACTTATATCAATACAGCAACTTGCCCAGGCTTCATGGGTGCAAAGGCCTAATTGAAAGGAAGGGGATAATCAAACCATTGGCTTTGACTACAGATAATGAGCAGTGCTGTGGGAGAAAATCTATTATCAAACTAATCCCAAGAGGCTTGAAACACAATATCCTCCTTCTGCATGATTAAAAACTTTTTCAGGTCCAGAGGCTACATCGCATCCAGAGACATCAGAATTACAAAGGTGCTTCTAAAGCTGTGGTCGATCAACAGTGTTGATATAAAGTTTCTGAAGGTATGTTGTCAGTGTAAAATTGGTTTTGTAGGATCAAAGAGATAAGTGCCTTCTAGATTACTAGAACATTGAAACATCAGCTCTTGTAGTGAATACTACAAAATACTCAAATACTACAAAAGGATAATAAAATAAATAAAGTTGATAGTTAAAGGTACGGGTATGTTTATACGAGTTCAGAGCAATAGTTCACCTTTTGCCTAACAGAAAACATTGAATGCTTAAGGAATTTAGAAAACTCCATCAGGGGTGATCCTCTCAGCCTGAAGTGTCAGTTAAAAATGCTAGATTTGGTAGTAGTTTGGTTGCAATCAGACCTAAGCTAACTAATGTGCAGCTGAGACTTTTCCTGCCCTCCTTTTTTAGCCTTCCATTAAATTTTCTGTACCTGCATCCATAGTTTCAGTATTTTTAAAAAAATATATATATTAACAAAGTGCTTTTAGGAATTACAATCTAATCCTGAGTGCAATGGACAAAGGGGTTAATTTTAGTTTGCTTGAGACAGAGTTGTTTGTGAACAAATGAATTTTATTTTCTCTTCCAGGTAAATTTTGAATGTGCCAAAGTACAAGGGTGAAGTGGTCATATTAGTTAAATTCATTATAAGAATTCCTTGATTGCATTTTATGTTACATGTGTGGTACCTTAGTTATGATATAATTCAATATTTACATGTGGATTTCAACACACATGTTAAGGATGTTTATGTTGTCATAATAACATTTTGGTGTATCTTCAAGTGCAGAAATCTGACACAACATTACAGTTGACAGCAATTTTCAAGTACAACTGAGTGGCTTCACCTTGATTGGCTGCCAGGTACGCACCAAGCACTCTTCCTCCTTAACAGAAAAGGCAATAAAAATCTGAATAAAGGCTCATGGGTTGAAATAAGAACAGGGCAGCACTCAGCAGTTACAGCTGTGGGAAAAACACACTTCATAGAATCATAGATAAGCCTGGGTTGCAAGGGACCTTAAAGTTTCAACCCCCCTGTCATGGGCAGGGACACCTTCAACTACCACATGTTGCTCAAAAAACTGTCCAACACTGACAGGAATGGTGCACCCACANAAACTGAAGGGGAGAAGGAGGAAAGGAGAATATTTGGAGTGATGGCATTTGTCTTCCCAAGTAAATGTGGTGAATGATAGGGCTGTGCTCTTCTGATGATGGCTGAATGCCTGCCTGTCCATGGGAAGCAGTGAATGAATTCCTTGATTTGCTTTGCTTGTATGTGTGGCTTTTGATTTACCTATTAAACTGTCCTCGTATCAATCCAGAAGCTTTTTACCTTTTACTCTTCCTAATTCTCTCCCTGATCCAAGTGGTGGGGAAGTGAGCAATTGTGTGGTACTAGGTTGCTGGTTGGGGTTAAACAATGACACTCATAGGCCCCCTTTAGGTACTGGGATGCTACTCCAAGGAGCTTTCTTTTCACCAGGCTGAACAACCTCAGCTCTCTCAGTCTCTCTGCACAGGAGAGGTGCTCCACCCCTCATCTTTGTGGTCCTCTTCTGCATTTGTTCCACGAGGTCNTGTTCCAAGAGGTCCATGTCCTTCTTAGGTAGAGCTCCCTCAGTCGGACACTGTATTCTAGGAGGAGCCTCACAAGCACTGAGTAGAAAGGCAGAATCACCTCTCTAGACCTGGTGGACATTGCTTTTGATGAAGCCTAAGATACTGTTTGCTTTCTGGGTCTACAAGAGCACGTTGCGGATCATATTGAGTTTCTCATTAACCAATACACACAAGTCCTTCTTGTCATGGGTGCTCTCCATCCATTCTCCATCCAGACTGTATTTTTGCTTGGAATTGCCCTGACCCAGACACAACACCTGGCATTTGGCCTTAGTGATCTTCATGGAGTTCACATGAATCCATCTTCAAGCCTGTCAAGCTCCCTCTGGATGATATGCTTTCTCTCCAGCATATCAACCACACAGCTTTGTGTTGTCAGCAAAGTTGCAGAACGTGCACTTGAACCCACTGTTCATACTGCCAGCAAAGATGGCAAACAGTCCTACTGACCCCTGAGGAGTGCCACTCTTCACTGGTCTCCACTTGCACAGCAAGGTGTTAATCACAACTCTTTGAATGGGACCATTGGCTAATTCCTTATCCACTAAGTGATCCATTTATCAAATCCATGTCTACCCAGTTCAGAAACAAGGATNGGACTCAACTTCACTCATGATTTTCTACCTTCTGCTCCAAACTGGTGTAAAAGGAGGGAAATTGAGATTGCAGTGAGTTCATCACACATTGTCTCTGCTGCTCCTTCCTCCTAAGCTCTGCCTCAGCTCCAGCCTGTGATCCCTCTAGTAATATACAGTCTTTCAGCTTCTCCAATGTTTGTCTTTCTCACTGAATGTACATCTCCAGGAACTGCAGAATAGCTACCTGTACATGGGGTAAAGCTCTTCAGAAATGGGTTCTATGTGTCTCCCACAGAGCCACAGGTCCTGCCAGTAGTCTTGGCCTGCATAGGCTTTCCACAAGGCTGAAGCTTCCTTCACAGCACATCCATCTGCTCTGGCATGGTCTTCCACAG
>WEIV01018912.1:3751-54117 GCA_013390005.1 Calyptomena viridis | reverse complement strand
AGATTACAAACTGCTCATCTGATTCTTTAACTCAACACGTGGGTGACATATCCAGCTGCTGCAGAAAGCAGGGAGAGCTCCATCTGCCTGCAGTGAAACAGAAACCACACCAAATAGATGCCTAGTGAGGGACTGTTGATTCTCATCATAAGCTATTCTTTAACTTAATGTAACGTATCTAGGTAGCTGTGGAAGTGACTTCTGGCACTTTTTCTCTGTCTAAAACTCATTAGTTTTGCTAAATCACACTGGAAATCCTGCAGCATTTCCTCCTTAGAAATGGTTCCAAGAGCACTCAGATAGCCAGCAAAGGAAGGATTAACCTAAGTTCCGGTTTCTGGCTGCATTCATTAGTACATGTGAGAGGACAGCAATTGATATTGTCGGGGAGAAAGGCCGAGTGCTGCTTCAGGTTGACATTGCTATATGGCTCAGCTCATAGGATCTGATTATACCCCACGTTTTCTCTCTCTTCCTAATCAAGTTTATTTGGTCCCTCCAGCAACAGCTCATTAAGAGAAAGGTCATCTGGCTTTAACAAACTACACCTAGAGAATAATGCTATCAAGTAGCATTCTTACTAGGATTTTAAGGAGATTATTTGAGGATTGCCACTCCCAGAGCATATATTATGTCACCAGTTTGTTTTATTGTATTCAAATTTTCAAATCTAATCTCGAAATAATGTTCACAAGGTCCCAGAAGAGGCATCCTGCTGTCACAGGGATGTAATAAATAACAGAAAAAGCTAAAAAAATACATTTCCTCATTGTAGAAGATAGAATCCTTCTCCTTGAGGCTTGAAGGAAAAGAAGTTATCAGCTATTGAGGCAGAAGAAAATAAATCACAAAAGACTTCTCAGAGTAAGAAAAGATAAAGGAGAGGGACCTGAATGTTAGTTTTGTTGTGGGGACAGCCTGAAGGGAGGATTAAAAATAGCTTAAGAAATGCATAATTGTGGAAGCTTTCATAGAACATGTCAGGATGAAAACAATTCAAAAATGTAACAAAGACTGAAAAGATCCTTTCCTGAGGCTAAAGCAGATTGCTTTCTCTGGGCTTTTCAATGTAGTGCTCCAAGCATGCCTGGAAAGAGGCTAATGGTGCTTAGTTTGTAGCTGTCCAGAAGATGGAGGAATCTGCCCTTCTGTGACTAATGAATGCACTTAGGAGGGCTGTCAGAGAGCTGGAGCTCTGTGGGCAGGGCAGAGGAGTATTGTGAACAATGTGTTTAGCCTATGTGGTCAGATCATCCCTGTGTCAGAGTCTGAGTGCAATATTTGTCCTATGTATGTGAGGTTCCCCATGATAATATTTGTTTTATTCCTTCTTTTTGTAAAGAAGGACCTTCTAGGACTTTTGTATTTCTTCTCTTGCCCTATTCACCTGTCAGGTGAGCCAAAGTAGTAGCAGCCCAGTAATAGCACATCTAGCATACTGTAGCATATGACAGTGTTGACTGTCTGGTTTCAAAAGGTCACTGTATTTAGGGGCACAGAACAGAATGACAGGGCTTCTGGGAGAGGCAACTCTCTGGTAATTGTGCCTTGGCACATAGGTGGTTTCTGTTTCTTACGGCTTTTAGAACTGCTCCTGTACTCTGACAGCCAAATCTATGAAGGCCAAAGCTATACAATCAAATATTGGGGCTGAAACCATCATATGGGTGTCTTTTATCCCTGATGTTCAAGAATTATATTTGGCATTTCTGCCTGGTCAAGTTTGTCAAGACAAGTGTAATTTCTCTTCTTAATATTCAGCATGTTTGCAATATGCCTGTAAGGCCTATGGAAAAGCTCTGGACTTTCTGCCAAGAAAGACCTTTGTGGCAGGTTCAGTAAATGGGGTGGGACACTAAAGGATTTAATATATGGCACATTTTTAAATACAAGTCTTTTTAGTATAAGCCTTTCTCCTGTACTGCTCTCTTCCAGGAGAGTCCTCATCAACAGCTGCTCTAAACATCCTTTATCAAAACATGGCGTTTGATAATACAGTCAAGGTGTATATTTGCTTTTCTGTCTTACCACTCTTTTATCTTAAACCACAAAACCTGAGTTGGGAAACTCAGAAGTAGGTGTTTTGATTTGTTTATATATACAACTGCCTTTTATGTTTCAGTTTGAACTCTAGGTAAAAGGCTCCAGAAAACTCGAGGTGAAGTAAAGTGTCAAGCTGACTTCTTAATTTAAGATAAAATTATCAAAAGTGCTTTATAAAACTGTAGCTAAAATAGTACATATCACTAAACAAAGTACTGAACAGCCAGGACACTGCAGAAGGGATTCTGTGAGCAAAAAAATTTCTTATTTAATTTATAATGTTTAAGAAAACAGGATTTACACATCCTTGGTAAATAAAAGGGAGTGCAGCAGCAAATCTTGACTATCAACAAAGTCTCTTGGTATAAGCAGTTTCTAAACCTCCAGATTTTAGGCTAACCACTTGGGTCAAAAATGACTGACAATGCATGTAAGCATCATGTAATGAATTGGTTGGAAATTACTTAATTAATCCTCCATTATGAACCCTTCTTCTGCAGCATCCCTAGCTGCAGTACTCCCAAAGCCAGCTGCTATCTACAGCTGAATAGTAACAGGCTTATTAAGCCTCTTAAATACTTGCATTCTAATTCCTAGACTGGGTGGCCAGAACCTTAGTCTGTGCAATTGTTTCTATAATAAATATTCTATCTGTGTCTCTATAATGAACCGTGTTTTCAACTCAGTATGGTTTAAAGGGGCTTCTTTTTTTTTTTTTAGCAGAGAAGGAAACCTATTCTCTGTTATTTTATCTACACTGTATCATTTCCTACTTAGTAATCAGGTGAATCTTTGAAACATTCTGACATTTGTCATAAATTCTGTGCCCTCTCTTAACCATTCACCAATGCATCTTTTACTGTGAATAGATGTATTTAAAGATTATTCTCCTCTATTATGCCTGTACTTAGTCACACACTCTGTAAAAATTCTTAACACTATGCTTCAGGCCAGAATTTGGGGACTGACGGCTATATGAAACAAGGGACAACAAGCTAGATTAAGGATTGCAAGTTTAAAGTAATAACTTTTGGAGGCGAAGAAGCGAGGACATTGATTTTACTGAGCCCATTCCAATATTCAGGCACACACTTTCAAAGCTTTATAGGAGCAGAAGATGTCTATTTTGTAGTTTCATCAGTCTTAGCGTTTCTTTCAGTCTTAAGAGTCTCGAATGAAATGCCTGTAGCAAGTAAAAATTGTATAAAAAGCAATTCTGTCAGAAACCTATGGCTATAACATCTTTAATTGTCAAAGCTGTGCCCCTTCCAGATCTGTGTGAACACTACTTGTGAGTGTGTAACTCAAAGCTACTGGGTCTTCAGCAACTTTGGGAAGACAGGCAGAGTTTAACTGTATTACAGCCAAGTCAATCATTTTTACGAGTTAAAGTAATGAAGGCTTTAGTTAATTTCCTGTGTCCTATTAATAGAACCTCTACAAATTAGTTTTGCTGAGTATCTGGTTTCTGAAACAAAGGCCTTGATTCTGGTCTCAGCTCACTTGGGGAAGAGGGCTGTAGATTACCCTTACAGTTCTCTGATCTGTTGATGGCATCTGCAGTCCTTGGTGCAAATTACAGCAGCCAGAGGAACTGTTCCTGATAATAACCAGAGCATGACAACACTGACTACAGCTCTAACACGTGCCCATGCTGGGAGCTCTGAGGGAAAAGCAGAGAGCAATTCTGCCAGCTATTTGCCACCTGAGCACTCTCTTTACAGAGATGCAGCATGCTAGGTCTGATCCTGCTGATATTGTGGCCCTTCCCTCCCAGTGCAGAAGGAAATTGCTGTATGTCACAATGGTAGTAAGTTGAGTTTTCAGCTGAAGGCTTGTAAACTCCAGCTCTTTCCTAGCTGGATACAAGTCACTCCTAATTGTCTCACCGAAACTGCTTCCCCTCCCTTGTGCATTAGTGTAAATCAGCAATAATGCAAAGAAAACTGATGGATTTTTATAGGGGTAAAAAAATGCCAAGCAGACATGACTAGATTTTCTGAGTTTGGCATGGTCTTTCTGTGCCTTGTGGAGCATCAGAAGGAAACCAGCCCTGCAGCACTCTCACTGGGAAAACTATACCTGAGAGCAACTTGTCCAGCTAGTTGCCTTCCCTCCTTGCACTTCATTCCCTGTTTAGCTGCATAGCAACTAATGACCATAAAACCAGCTTAATAAAAGCCCAACATTACTCCTGTATTTAATTAACTTTAGAGCATCAGACCATAGTATTTAATCACAGCCTGCCGAGTTTCAGGGGCTTGTTTGGTCTGAGGCTCACTAATGCTTGGCTTCCATTCAAAGTGCTTCACTGTTAATTTCTTTTTACATTTAGACATGGTCTGATCTTTTCAGCTGTTCCTAGCAGCAGGTCAAGAACATGTCTCACTTCTCACATTTACATACATGCTGACTATTGCTACCTTACTTATTTTTTTCTTAGCTAGCCTCAGTTCCAAAGCACCTACTGCTCCTAAACTGAGACTGTGGGAAGTGTATGTGAGTACTCCTGCATCACAGCGGATGGGTGTATGACTTCTCAGTGTCAGCAGGCTTTTACCAGCCAGTTCTGCATACTAGAGCTACCTTTTATTTTCTGGAGGTGAAGGGTCTGTGCTTCATATCTTCTACTAACGGGAAGTTCTAAGTATTGTGGGTGCACAGACAGGTGGATGCCTTCCAAGTAGCTGTAGTTTGTTTCCTGTGTTCTTGCAGAGGAGATAAAAATCTTGAGCACTGCTAACATATGAGTTGACCTTAGACATACATCAGACTCTTTATGGCTCCTTCCAACCACAGTCCTGCTCTGCTGGAACCAAAGTCAACAAATAGGTATTCTGACCTGCAATTCCCCAGCTTGGGCAATACATTAATAGCAGAAATGAAGGAGGATTGATTAGAGGATAAAAGATGTTACGACTAAGAGCTATTTTATGACCCATCTTCTCAGCCCCTGCACACTGCTCTTCTATTTCTGCCTAAAACTATATCCTTCCTTCAGTGTTTGCTTACTGGAACAATCCCTTTTATTACAGCAGGCCTTCCCATAACTCTGGCAGTATTCGCTTAATTTAATTTTAAAGGCACCCATTAATTAAAATTATTCTATTTACTGATTCTTAATAATGCCTCAGAAGCTTTTGTTCTTGTGTGTGTGTCTATGTTTGAGCTTAAGAACATTTCTGCAATAAATCATAATTTTCTGCCTGCCTAAGCCTCTAAATGATTTGGGTCAAATAGGCTGATTTGTACTCTGTATTTCAGTAGCTCCTTTCCTGCTACACATGCCTGGGTTTCTCTGTCCATTTTTATTCCTGTTTGCCCAGCGCCAATAATCCAAAAGGGTTTAGGAAGAGGAAAAGAAAGCACAGCTGCTTTTCTTCATCCACTGCATATCCTGCTTTGCAGATGGGATGCTGGCTCCTGCTGGAAGTGTTTGCACCACATCCTCTGCAAAGGTCAGTGTGGCTGCTTCATCTATTGCAAACTGGATTTCAGCCAGCAGCTGTGGCTGACAGTTTCAAGAAGGCCACTTCCCCATCCATCTTCCTCAGACAATTGTGTGCAGTCTCCAAACTAATAATTCATCATTTGCACGTGTGCCTTCCACTTCATTATTTTATTAACATATTAGAAGGGCCCTGATTTATTTATTAAATTCATTACAATTCTTATCAAACGATGACGTTGTTAGCCAGGAAGATGCACTTGCTATCTTACAACTAATTATGCCAATTAAGTTTTCGTGGTTCTACCACAAAGCACAGCTCATTAACATTAATTACTTTTGAAATGCAGCTGCTGAGATACACATGGAAAAGAACAGGTAGGTTATATTTGTTAGTTAATTTCTGCAAATGGGGTTTGTTGTCATCGGGTTTTACGTGACAGTTTCAGGCAGTCTTGTTCTCTGTTTCCCAGGTAAGTTTTGTCTTTTTCCATTAAGAGGGTTCCAAGTTGTCTTTTTTTTTTTTTTACAGAGTAGTCTTTCGCCACAGAAAATTCGACCAAATTCAAAGATATTTCTTCAAATAAACATTGTGTTTTAGTTTAGCCCTTAATAGGAATTGATGGACATGTGTAAAGAACATCTTTCTTTGCTGAGACAGAACCAGCCCAAAAAGGGTGACAGCATTCTGATGAAAAGCTGAGATGCTGTGATAAAGCAAAAGTTCCTAAGCAAAAGAGTTTCAGTTCTTGCAATGATGTATCTAGTTTATGTCTCCAGTGAGGGACCAGGTTTGGACTTCTCGAAGGGGTTGACTTCAGTGGTTGTCCTAATAATTTGTCCAGGTTTTTGCTGGAGCAGAGTTAATTTTTTCCTGAGTGGCTGGTTGGAAGTACAAAACACAGCTGCCCATTTCTGAGTTCACCACATGCAGGCAGGAAACTTTTACAATCTCCTGAGGAATGGGGAAATGGAATTTCTTCGGCACTGTGAGAAGACAAACTGGCTACTGGTGCAGTGGTACTGACTGGGTCTCAGAGGGTGTAATGTCTGAGCATGGAGCTGCAAAATGTCTGTCACCTTGTTCCCCGCTAGACCTTTAGGAAACATGAAGAGCATTCCTCCTTCAATAACACTTCACTCTTGCAACTGCAGTCAGAATAATTTGTATTTCCTTTCACAAACAGTGGGATGCAATAGCTACTGCAAATTGCCAGGGTACTCTTCCTCAGCCCTTCACACAGGTCACAGGAGCAGAATTCGGCAATAGAAGGACTGCCAAGGACATGGGTTTTTTCACCTTTAACTTTGTATGTGGTGGGTTTGGCTTTGCTACTTACTGGGAACAGGATAAAGAGGTTAGGCTCAAAAAATCAGCACTGTACAATTTGGCCAATCCCAGTTTTAAGGCTATTTACACATTTAGAGCCCTGATGAGAGTGTGTGAAAGACTGGTATTCACGTGACTGTCTTGCAAGTGCATCTTCATCAAAACGCAACTTTTCAATAGAAAAACATTGGTTTTTTTTTTGGTCCTGGTGTTGGTGGGCAGAAGTAACAAGTTTGGGATAACAGTCACCTTTTTATTTTCCCAAAGAAATCAAACTTCAGATCTTTTCTTTACAGTGTTTAATGACTTGGCAAAGGGCCTCCAAGAGGTATTCTGCAGTGTCTGTTTTGCAGTTTCTGCTGAGACATAGCTTTTTAAGGATGAGGTGTGCAACATGCTGAAGTGGGGATTTAGTGTCTTCAGTGAAGCACATGAACAATTATTATATCTGACCCAACATAAACTCTGAGTAGTTATTGCCTGCCACTAATGAAATGTTTATTGGCTCCAGAGACACTCACTTCTTCACAATTTCTGGGAAAACAAAATTGTCACTGAAATTTACTGTGTGGTCTAAAAATGCTCTGAAATTCATGGCACTTTGGCCAGGAGGGAAGAAACCCATTGCAGAGTCGCTTGAGGTGTGTAGGTTTTTTCTTAATACAGTAATTCCAGGGTCTTCCAGTCCAAAGGCGAGGCAATTAAATTGAACATATCCCAGAGAAGCCCACACTAGATGAAGGTTTTCACTCCCTGGCCAATTTTCAGCAAAGGAGGAGCTGGCATCTTGGAGCCAGTCAGCCAGGAGGACAACATCTGGCTAGAATCTGCCTCATGGTCACACAAAACCTTACAAACAACCCACAAAATTGACAGGACCTACCTGGAAGCATAAGGAGAGGTGTCATAAATGAGCCACTCCCCCGGAGGAGAGCAAAAGAATGACTGTGGGTGGTAGTTTGCCATCAGATATGGATCCTTTATGAAGCTTTGGTGAGTCACAGCTGCTGTCCCTGGATCATACTATGTTATGCTGTTGTCTAAAGAAAGTTCTAATAGCAAGAAAGGAAAGAACATGGCTGGGATTTTTCTCCTGAATCTAAATGGCATATGCATGGAAGCACGAAATTTGCTTAAGCCGGTATAGCTTTTAGACTTACTTTATCAGTTTACTGTAACAAATTTTTCATGCTTTATTAAGAACACAATTTTTTGAAAGATAGATTTTATTTACATATTATTCACTTTGCCTTCTTACTTTGCCTTGCAACCTCTGGGTGTCCTACAGTTGCTTTCTTGTAATGATGAGGAGAGACACTGCACGCCTGAACTGGTGTGCAGACAGAATCCAGAACTGGCCATGCCTGATGAGAGTGCCCGGAGAAACACTGTCTCTCTGCTCCAGTGGAAACACCTGAGCACAGTGAGGTGGCCAAGGGTGGAAAGGGGGTTGGTTATCTCTGCACACAGCACTGGAGTAAATCCCAAGCACAGTGCATAGAGGCTTTTAATACTGAGCAGTAAAGCATTACGATAATACAGAGGGAAATGAGTCCAAAAGAGGTATGCTAATCTAAATATCCTTTCCGTGCTCAATTCAGGATCTTTAATACTGTGTTCCAGTTCACTAATAAGTGCTCTTTCTGCGTTACGGAAAATCAGTGACACCAGCATTCCTTCAAGAGGTCGCCTCCCCGGAGGTGTGTGGGAAGGGAACCGGGACGCTCTGGTTTGCATGGCAGGCTGTGTAAAAGCCTCGCAGGCTCCGGGAGGGAAAGAGACTTTGCCACCGCGGCGGGGAGCGGCGCTCGGAGCTCCGCAGAGCTGTGGCAGTGGAGGAGGCAGCATAAGGTATGACCCGCCTCCTTTCTGTTCTGCGCGCCCGTTTACTATACCCTAGCAATATAATTAACACTAATAAACTAACAACTATTCCCGTCCAGCACCATAGGGTCGCCCCGGCCTCGGCACCGCCGCCCTCGGCTGCCAGGGGGCGACACGGCGCCGGAAAGGNCCGCCGCGGCTCGCGGGAGCGGTGGGATGCGCTCGCGCTTCCGGATTTGGGAAGTGTGGAGGAAGAATTGGTCCCGGGCCGGGTGGTGCCGCCCGGCTGCGCCTCAGTGCGTGGCAGGCCGGTGCGGGGAGGCGGTGCTGGGTTGGGGCAGCCTTTGAGGGACGGGCGGCCTCTGTTCCGGCAGACGCTGCTCCCCAGCCCGCACGAGCCCGGGCTGCGCTCGGGTGCCTGCCCGGGATAACACGGCAGGTTGTCCCGGTCGTTATGGACTGGGCGGGAGCTGCCGCCCCTCCGCAGTCCAGGGGCGTCAGATCGGGGTGTTGACACGACGAGCGCACACCAGAGAGCTGCATCCCTAGCGAAGGCGCTGTTCTTCCTAATTGTCTTGGTTCTGCTCACGCTGCGGCCACAAAACTTTGGCTTTGTATGCAAAAATTAGTTTATTGGGCTGTGTTAGAGGTTTTGTGAGCAGTCTTTTGGAAGCCCTTTCCAATGAACGTGTGTTGCGTTCATTGAGCAGAATGGTGCCCAGGGCGTGTCATGGAATCTGAGGCACTGGGATATACAGGAACTTTGCTGGAGTCACTCATAGCCTTGCCCGTACCGTTGCGGTTTTGCCTCTGTAGCTGGAGAGGGAGTGTGATCACTGCGGGCACCGTGCTGGGCTGGCGTGTCATTGGCATCACACCCTTCCAGATCAGCTCTCTGCTTTTGAGAAGCAAATACTGATGTTCTGGTTAAATCCAAACATTCTGTTAAAATGCATGCGTAGACTAAAGTCATGGTGGTCTTTGCTTCTCCTTTTCAGTATTATCAATACATAACAATCCGGTGTTACTAATATTTGATGGTCCATTTTGTCTTCTTTTCCCCTGTGAAAACCTTTCTGCAGGCTGGTGAAACTGGCAGGCTTTTTTTTTTTTCTTTTTTAGTGTAGTACAGTGTAAATTTCATTAACTTTTTACTTTTGAGACTTGTAAAACTAGTAAATACTCTGCAGTTAAAATACCGGTTACACCAGACTCATCAGTTCATACTAGTATATAGTGATTGTTTTAAAGATTTCATTACTTGTTGGAAAATAAGAGAAATGTCAGAAAGCATTTTCAATTATTGGAAGAATTTGTTTGGGTAAGGCAGATAAATGAAAAGTATGTGTTGAATGGCCATGAAACAAAGAGTTAACGTTGCTCAGTATGACTGTAGGAGCCAAGTACAAATTGTCAGAGTGATGAGCAAACTGAGACTGTTGCAAGTTAGAGGTTTTTTTACAGTGAGATTTTTAGACTGCAAGTGCTGCCTCCCTACAAAACTGGTAGAAAGTCTCATCCTCTGCTCACTTTAAAAAGGAGCAGAAATACATGCAGTGAATGAGCAATACCATCATTCCTCTGATGTAGTATTTGCAGATTACTTAATTCTTTTTGGTTGCTTCTGCTGATACTCAGTGCAACCTTGCTCTCATTGTGAGCTTTATCACCAGTGCAGTTGTAACAGGAAGTAGGAACACTCTGGGACTGAAGCGCTGTCGAAGGAAAGCGATTTCATCATGTGCATACTTGACAGCACAAGTTGCTCTGGGTTGCACTGTTGGGGTTCTAGACATTGAAATGTAGCCCTTTTTTTTGTAAGAGGGAGAGAAAGTTACCCTTTCCTTGCCCAAATCTCCTCATAGTTAGACCTAGCAGTCAGTCATTTGTTTGAAACAATTCTTTGGAATAGATTTTTATTCATCATATGTGCTTTTGCTATTACACTTCCATTTACTCACTCATGTAATGTCCTCACCGGTGGACATTAGTGTCCTAACCGGTGCCTGCACTGCTACTGACCTGTAGGAATTTTCTCCATTGTTTGTTTTTTCTCCTCCATAAGTTAACATAAGGTATGTGGCTGATTAGAGCAACTGCCTGGCTGCGTAAAGCTCAGTATACATTTGTTGCTGCTCTTCAAAACAGAATGAAGGAAAACTTTGAATAAGTTTCTTGTTCAGCAATGTCAAACTGCTTTTGTAACAGTTTGCCCAGGCTGTTGTAATGACCTGACAGTTTATTCAGCTAATAGATGGTGTCACAACAACCCCATGGCAGAGTGACTGTAAAGCTGCCTGGCAAATAAGGACCTGGCGGCACTGGCTGATGTCATGAACCAGCAGTGTGCCCAGGTGGCCAAGAAGGCCAATGGCATCCTGGCCTGTATGAGGAATAGAGTGGCCACTAGGACCCTGTACTTGGCACTGGTGAGGTCACACGTTGATTCCTGTCTCCAGTTCTGGGCCCATCAATACAATAAAGACATGGAGGTGCCTGGAATGTGTCCAGAGAATCTCTGGAGTGCATGTCCTGTGAGGAGCAGCTGAGGGAGCTGGGGGTTTTAGCCTGGAGAAAAGGAGGCTGGAGGTAGATCTTATCACTCTCTACAAATTCCTGAAAAGAGGTTGTAGCCAGGTGGGGGTTGGTCTCTTCTCCCAAGTAACAAGTGACAGAACAAGAGGAAATGGCCTCAGGTTGGACCAAGAAAGGTTTAGATTTGATTTTAGTAAAACTTTCTGTATCAAAGGGTGGTCAGGCATTGGAATAGGCTGCCTGGGGAAGTGGTTTAATCACCGTCCCTGGAAGTGTTCAAAAAGCATGTGGATGTCACATGTGGGGTTATGGTTTAATGGTGAACTTGAGGGTTAGTGGTTGGACTCGATGATCTTAGAGGTCTTTTCCAACTTAAATGATTCTAAGCTTCTGTGTAGGAATTTTTATCTGTAAGAATTTTTTATCTGAGAAACTTGTATGCTACTATGTGTTGTGATGTTCTCCCTAAAAGATACTGAACAGCAGTCCCCAAAGTTTAGATCTCTAACTCTTACTTGAGTGCTTCAGTTGTTGTGATAGTGATACAAACATGTTGCAAGAAGTGATGACTTATTTTTTTAAGGGAGGTTCACATTTTAAAAGCTTGAGTTAAATTCTCTGTGCTAAAATAAAAATTTATGCTACATACAAGGAATCTGTTTTCTTACCAAAAATGTTATAAAGCTTTTTCTATTGAAAACTGGGTGTTTAATCAGGAAATTCAATACAATTACAAAGTACAATGTGTTAAAATAGCTGACTGAAATACAATAGATTCTGCCAGATCTAACAGGAATTGCTTATACATGATACATAATGAAATTTTACTGCCAATTAAAGAGTGGGTGGAAAAACTACAAAAAAACCTTTCAGTATTTCTTTGCTAATAAAGTAAATACTAGGAAGCATTTCTTATGTGAGAAAACAGCAAGCTTTGGAGCTTCTGCTCCTTGTAATTTGTGTATTTAGTGCTTGAAGTTAAGCTTCTGAAAGGGGAAACTAGTGTAAGTTGTCTGAATTTCAGAAGTGGTGGGAGCCTTCACCTGCCTCTGAAAATCAGGGTTTCAGTGCCTAATTCTGTTTATGGTTGCACTGTTTGCTTGGGGCTTGAATTTGTTGTGACTGTGTTGCTGAGCAGACTTACACATTAATGTGTAATGTACAATGCATACTGTATAGGCATAGAGTGGTAGTGTTGGGAATGGTGTTCAGCAAAGAGAAGTTTCATGTATTCACAAAAAAAAAGTCTTTTCAGTAACGCAGATTAAAATTAGTGTGTTGACCTTGAAACCTTTTTCCTGTTTAATTTTTGACAGTGAATTAAAAATGAAATCAGTGTGTAATCTATGCACTCAGCAGCCCTGCTGTCATCTTGGTGAGCAGCTGAAGTCCTGCAGCACTATACAAGGCCCTTTTCCTGGCTTCTGATATTCAGCATTTTGATAGAAATTTTCTTCATTTGCTCCTTAAAAGCTCTGGTGGTGCAGCTCCACAGTTTCACCGCATTGTCTGTGCCATTGTTTTTCGCTACTGTTAGAAAGTCATGGCATTTACCCACAGGAGTCTGTAACTTGTATGTCTGAAATAACAGCTGGCTTTGGGAGAATTAGGCATCCTGAACTGCTGTGGATGGTACCTTGCCTGCAGTGGCATCTGTTGTAAATGGTATTACTTGATTATTTCTCAGCAATTACTCAATTACAAAGGCAAGTTACTAAATACCTACTTGGGGCACACAGAAAAGATGCATAAAGCCAGATTGCTCAGGAGGCACAGAGTTCATGTATGTATGCATGGAATCTTTGATTTCCATCATTAATAAGGTTTTTGTGCCTTTGTGTTTTCTGAGGTCCCTGGTTATCCTTTGCTGCTTTAGGTTCTGGAAGAGAGCCATGGCCACAGAGCTTGGAGCAGAGAGCTGTTGTGCATTTGGCATTGTGTGCTGGTGCTGAATTGTGCAGGTAGCTGACTGAAAGTAAGGTGTTGTGCCATAAAAGCTCTATGGGGTTGGTGTGATTGTTGTGCAGAGCATGGGTATGTAGGTCTGTTTCATGTATTCACATCATGTGGAATGACTTTCAAGTCATTCATGTGGAATGGACTTGGAATTTCTGGCTTGCATTTCCGAGACTGCCAGGTATAAACATGCTTTTCTGTCAGTGAAGTTAGGCCAGACAAGCCAGGGAAATAGGAAACTTTTTGTGACGGAACGTGCGCGTGGCAGCACGAGGAAATGTGATGACAGAAGGGACGCAACTACCTGCTTCTGAGGAGCATTGTATGATTGATACAGCTGTAAAGGCTGGATTTCTTTTAGATACAGCTTCCCAGTAGTTTTTACACACCCTCTTAGAAACAAACCATGCAGAGAAGTTTGGGATCATGATGGATTTGGGGGAAGGTGTTCGACATCTGAACGTATTTTCTGCAAACCAATCATTTGGAACTTGGAAACTCAGTTTCTTCGTCAGTGTGGGGCAAAATGTAGGTTTGGTATTCTGAGTAAATTATTTATGCATCCTAGGTGCCAGTGAGCTTGACATTGATGGATGCTGAACATAGGTAATTCTCATTTATTGTATGTACTCAGTCTCATTTCCAAAGGTTACTCTATTGAATGCTGGCAACTGTTGGTTCACAGTGTTCAGGTTATAATCTCTTGGAGCTCATGGGGGAGGGATGTTGTATCAGGGTGCAGGGGCTTTGTTGTGATTTTGGTTTGGGGTTTTTTTTAAAGAAGTTCATTTGGAAATGGAGGGAAATCTCTGAATGAAATGAAGTCTGGGCTTTCACAATTTCAAGGCCAGGAGATATATCCAGTCCTAAAAATCTGATTTGTTACTAGAATAAATGTAACATTTTTCTGGATTGACTGATTTGTAATGATGAGGTTTAAGAAGGTAAGTTTGGCCTTTAAAATAGTTTTCCCAATAAGTTCTGAAACCATCTGCTGATTTAATTTTGATACAAAAGCTCATTAAAAACACAAAATGTAAGTTCTGTGTGTTACACGCAATAGGTGCTGGAGTGAGAGAGGCTATTAGAGTATTTTCATGTCACCCCTCTAAACAAGCATAAGCTCATCCTATTTGCTACTCAAAAACCCACATCAGAGGAGAGGATCTTTTGAATTACTTAATTACTACAGAAACTGCAAGCCTGAGAATAAATTATGGAGCATGTCCATAGGAAAGTGGAAGTTTTTCATTCTCCTTTTTTGAAACAGTTTAACCTTTCTTTGGCAGGAAGGTCTCAAATACTCAATATTTGGTTCTAGTTAAGTCATATTAAGAAAACTCAATTCTGGCAGAATCAGACCAGTGTGGAACAAACGAGTAGATTTGTACCAGTTCTGTCAGGTGGAATAACATGGAATGTAAGAAACCGCACTGTAAAGGGTAACACTTTTTAGATCTTTTTGGAAGGTGATTGTAATACATGAAAGAAAAAGCCAGTGGGTAAAATGAATCACCTGACAAAGAAAGAAAGATAGTATTTACTAAAAAGGATGTAGGAGAAATCTGACCCCCATATTGGAGTTACTTTTCTTTGTCAGCAATGCACATAATGGGGAAAAAAAACAACATTAGCAAAATGTCTCTCCAGCTGGAATTAAAAGCATACTTTTAGCTTCTGGGAGCAGTGTGTATCCAATACTTAGGCCTTGTCTTAGTGGCGTGGTTGAATTGTTTGAGCTGCCATGGCTGCAAAATTGCATGTCTCTTTTCTTGCAACTTGATGGTGTGTTAATGAATCACTGGTTGTACCGACGCCCTCTGTGTGTCAAGAATGTCAGCAGGTGACGTTTAATCGTGAGATAACAACCCGTGCTTACACATACGTGACTCTCCTTTTCCTTTAATAAGCATAAGATAAAAAGCAAGGTCCAGTGTTGGCATTTCTGTGGAAAGACAGTGCTTTTTAACCAACTTTTCCAGAATTCATTAAGCTTGTTCTTTGACCATGATCTCCTTTATTGAAACAAATATCTACAGTTTATCTGCTGCAACTGTTAAGAAGTGTTTTTCCCTGGGAATGCGTACTGTTGTGTCATTCTTTAATTTATAGATTACTAATTCTTTTGAAATCTTCCTCTTTTTTTAAGGGAGAGTTTTTTTGGTTCTAAAGTTTATATTTGAACATTTTAAAATCATACATACAAACATTAGTAGCTTCTAGAACTACAGTTGGCACAAGCAGAAATACAATTTTAATCTGTGAATCAGCATTGGTACAGTTTTACTAAATTCTTGTTTAACTTCGTCAGGTACAAGAAAACTCACCGGGGCATAGAGCTGGATTGGAGCCATTCTTTGATTTTATTGTGTCCATTAATGGTTCAAGATTGGTAAGTGTGTTGCTGTGCTGTAACTTTTAATATAAACAGTGTGTTGACAATCTGATTTTTATACATAAACCAATGTGTTTGTTTTATTTAAATGTGTATGAAATATTTCTCGTTAGTTTAAAATGAGGACGACGAACTGCATTAGAAATTAATTTTTTTTACCCCGAAGTTACAGTTCTATCAGCAGTTTAGCTGGAGAATAAGGATGCAGACAGACAGACATGATCTCTGCAGACATCTGCACCAAGGTAGTAGTGCCTACTGATCCACCACTGGGGGCTTGTGCTGGTGCCCCCTCGGTTCTGTCTGTAAAACTGCTTCTGTGAGAACTTGCAAACTCTGTTCTGTGGAAATAGGTTGATTGAAAAGGCTGCTGTCAAAGCTGTTGGCTGGGCAGGGGACATGGGGACAAAGCTTTCAAGCAGAGCTGTAGTGAAAGAGCAGACCATCATAGCAGTTGAAGAAACCATTTGTGGGTAAGCTCTTTCACCAGTATGCCTGCATTTGAGAGAGCCTCTGAAAAGGGCAAGGTGCTTCTTACCACAGATTCCACTAAAGGTTTCATGTCTGGAAGGCATGACCTGTTACTGGGAAACCCCAGGATTTTGCCAGGGTAATATTCCAGAATTGTGAAGGGACTGGAAACTTGTTACAGAGTAGCTGTAAATACTTTTACTGATAGTGCATTGTGCTTATAGCACCTTAGAAATAAAAGAGTATTGCTGTAGAACTGAAAGCTGGCTTTGTTAAACACTGACCCAAGCCCTTGTTTGAACATTCGCAGAATAAAGACAATGACACTCTCAAGGATCTGCTGAAAGCAAATGTTGAAAAACCTGTAAAAATGCTCGTCTACAGCAGCAAAACACTGGAACTGAGAGAAACGTCAGTGACCCCCAGCAACATGTGGGGTGGGCAGGGCCTGCTGGGAGTGAGCATTCGTTTCTGCAGCTTTGATGGGGCCAATGAAAATGTCTGGCATGTCTTGGTACGTATGGACTTAGAAGTCTTTTTTTTACTATTGCTTACTATTTTTATCTTACTATTAAAAAGTAATTTGCAAGTGATATAGATAACAAGTCATGAGATCAAAATGGTCCATTTTCTCTTCATTGGTTTTGAGTTTGGGAAGACTTTTGAACTAGAACTGTTTGTCTCCGAGTATATTGTCAAGTCTTCTGTTTAAATCAGTGGTTTGGTACAACGCTCACAGCTGTTGTATTTTGTACAATACCAGAATGCTATCAGATGGACTGCCACTGTTTCACTAGTTCAGTGGTCTACTAATTGTGTTGAAAACTTGACCAGTTTGTCCAACTCAAAACTTGTATGAAGTGCCCATCTAACTGTTCTGCTACACCTTGATGGTTATGTAGTGTTTGTAACTTTCCATGTTAAAACTAGGAAGTGGAGCCAAATTCTCCTGCTGCATTAGCTGGACTTAGACCTCATAGTGATTATATCATTGGGGCAGATACTGTCATGAATGAGGTAAGTATATAAAAGTTCTTTTTTTTAAACTACAAAAACAGTTGTACCAGAGCAGTTTGAAACATCTGTAGTTCTGTCTGTTCAGTGTGAATGAAAATCAAATGAAAGAAGGAGCTCTGGCATGATGCCTCTTCTTAAATGCAATTCTGGAAATAAAAGCTACTCTTAAATGTCTTCATATAGCTAAAACTTTTTTGTGCTCTAAATAATATTTCAAATGGCAGATTTGAAATCTGGGTTGTTCCATGTGTCGTCTGAGTTGTACTGGCAAAACACATTTTAAAGTTGGCCTTGTGATAAAACAGCAGCACTGCCAACAACTGCAGCATGTGGTTATTACAAGGTTCAGAAGAGCTGTTACAGAAAGTCAATACTAGAATGATCAAGCTAATGCCAAATGATAAAATAAGGACAAGAAAGCCCTTAATTTTTATGTTTTTGCAGTCTGAAGATCTCTTTTCCCTTATTGAAACACACGAAGCAAAGCCATTAAAACTTTATGTGTACAACACCGACACAGATAATTGTCGGGAAGTGGTGATTACTCCAAATTCTGCCTGGGGTGGAGAAGGCAGGTAAGGAGACAGTATGTTACAGGGGGATGGGGCAACTTTCTTATAGTACCAGCCTAAAAACTGCCTGCTTAAGTTTTCTACAAAGACAGGAAAAGAGTGTTTCTGCTGTAATAAATTATGTATTTACTTGAAATTCAGATGCAGTTACTAATGAGTGGGATATAAATCAGTAAATTAGCTAGTGCGGAAATGCATAAAGTGCAACAGTTGCTTTCTGCATTAGGTTCCAAACAGTCATTATCCTATATTGTATCCTTGAAGTCTTGTGCAGTAGCCAGAACAGAGCACTGCAAGTAACAATGGTGAGTCAGATTCCAAGCTGTGTATACAGTATAGCTGCTTGGCTTAAGTAATAGTGAATTTTATTTTGTGCTGAATGTTCATTGCTAAAAGTGACAGGATTTCCTTTCAATTGTCATGTATTGATTATTTCTCCATAGAAAATAAGGCAACATTGGGGCAGGAGAGGAAGGCTGTACAGAACTTATCTTGAAACTTGTTGGTGTCTTGAGTCTTTTGTGCATCATTTGCTGTAGTCTTTAGTTGTAAAGTCACTTCACTGACTTTCATATGTTCATATTTTAAAAGCCTAGGATGTGGCATTGGTTATGGATATTTGCATAGGATACCTACACGCCCCTTTGAAGAGGGAAAGAAGATTTCTCTCCCGGGACAGCTGCCTAGTGCATCTCTCAGTCCCCTCAAAGATGGCTTCACTGAGGTAAGTTGGGGTCGCTGCTTTGGCTTGTTAAAAATAGATTATGATGTTATATTGCTTTTCTGCTTCCACTGGTTGTTGTGGAAACAAACCCTAATGATGTAACTTTTTTTTTCCCTTTAAAAAAGGTTCAGCTGTCATCAGTTAATCCATCAGCCACGCTCCCTCCTGGATCAGCAGGCCTGGAGCAGAGTCTTTCAGGACTTTCTATTAGTTCACCCTCAACTACTGTCAGTAATGTTCTCAGCACAGGTTGGTATTGAAGTAACTGATCTGGAATGCATGGGTTTTCTGACTTGTTCTCAGAGATGTTTCTAGTTAATTTAATAGAAGGCAGAAGAGAGAATAAAATTTTCTCTTGAGCTTTTCTCAGCAGCAAAGACTAGAGTACTGGAATTATGCCTTACTTGCTCACAGAATATTTTCAAATTACTTTTATTAGAAATACCTTGTGTATTATTTAGAATACTATTTTTCTTCATCAGTGTTTTATAGTTAAGGCAAATAGTAATTCTCCTGTAAGCAATTATTTATTTGTACTTCTTGAGGAAGGGAGCTGAAATGTTGTATGCTTAAAATGAATGTTGTTTCCCTGTGTGCTCCACAGGTGTTCCAACAGTTCCGTTGTTACCACCACAAGTCAGTCAGTCCCTTACCTCTGTGCCACCAGTTAACCCGGCAACTACATTACCAGGTGAGTAGGTAAATTTCTTAAAACATTTCTGAAACAAAAATCTTAAGGGAGCAAGGGAAGAGAGCTGTCTTTTCCACTGGTTTTTGGGGAAGGTATAAGTTCATATGACTTACACATTTCGTGTTAAAGATCTCTATGCAACCTCTACAATGAAGAATTATTTTTCTTCGACTATCTTCACAGCATGTCTGTAGCACAGAAGACTGACTTGGCAATGAAGTTTATAACATTTACCTTTTAGGATGCCCTGCACAGTAGATGCAGCTTTCAGGATTTCTCAGGAAGGTTTTGCTTTTCTATTTGCAAAATGTCTTGAGTTCACATATTGTTACTTTCTGTAGGTCACAAATTGTATGTTGCAAAATACTTTGCAGATAAATGCAGTTTCCAGTGTGTCCTTTGCAGTCAGACATCAGAGATCTGAGAAGGCATCTTGTGTATTTCTGCATTCCTTTCATCCTTAAAATCTCCATTTTAGGAAACTCCTTTTTAATACTCAGCTTAATCACTTTCCCTAATATAAATACAGGGCAAAAAATACAGAATTTATGTTGCAGTTACTGTTTCTGAATTGTACAATACTGGTATAACAAAAGTAAGAACCTGTCTACAAAGTTGTTTCCTGATAATAATGAACATTTCAAGCACAAGTATTCCAGAATTATTCATAATGGGTAAAATAAGGATTGTATAGGATTTTGCTGTGTCGTTGGTACACTGGTACAGGACTCAATGGTGAATTCCAGAGCACAGAAGGAGTTGTATTTTATGTTTTGCATGCTATGAGACAAGTAGATAAAGAGTTTTAAGAAATGCTTGGGGGTACATTCTGTAACACAGAAAAGACGTGTAGTAGAGCTCAGTGTATGCAAACAAGAGCAGAGAACTTTAACAGAAGCTGAACTTCTTAGTAGTTTGCTGTTTTCTCTAAGCAGAAAAAGATTAATGTCCTTTTCTTCCCCACCCCTTCCTTAAAATCTACAAGTATGAGCTTTCCTTTTTCTCTGAGTAGTATTACTGCTTTTTTCAAAATGAATTAGAATATTTATTGTAATTTGCATGGGCATACTAGTGAAATTGTTCATATTAAATATATAGGATTTTAAAATTTTAGTTAAATTGTATGAAATTCAGCTTTTAAAAGAAGTTCAAACCAAAGTGGCTTGTAGCTGAGCTGAAAGCTCTTTGAGTCAGATTATGTCAGCCTTCATGGCTGATGAATTTATGGATAGGTAAAGATGGCTGAGTTTTAATCAAAATCTCTGTACAGTGGCCTTGCTTTAAGACTTTTCTCCTCTCTCTTACTCCTGTAGTACCAACAGTTTATTTCCAAAGTAGCCATCTCTGAACTAAACACAAAGTAGGAATAGAGTCCTTGTGCCAGAAATGCAGCTCTTCTAAGATGGGAAATTCAGGAGCAGAAAGATGTTCCATAGGAAACACAATGATGGAAAGTCACGTGTTGCATCCATCATGTGTTTCTCTTCTGCTTTCAGTCCTTCCTGACTTTGAAAGTTACTTTGTCTTGCATTTTTACATATATTTTTGTGTTTAACTCTAGTTCTGAACCTAGTAGAAAAGACTAATAATACAGTAATCAATATTAGGGATCAGGGAATACTGTGTGTTTAATCTTACTGTCTGCTGTTCAAATTGGGAATGGAGGGCTTCTGGTACAGTGCTGTGGTGTAACAACTACCTTTGTTGGAGGCTGAACTTGAAATGCAAATCTTTGAATTCCTTGAAATAAGGTTCTGCTTTCCTCATAAAAATCTGAAAGGTTTAGGATACGTATTTGCTGGTTCAGACTTCCTGCAATAAGTATCTGCTTTCACTGTCCAGCTTAAAAGCTGAAATTCAGGTGAATTTGTATTCTTATGTGTAAAAATTATAATCAAGATGTAAAGCAATATATAATAAGTTTTAAATTATCAAGAATATCTCAGAAACAGTTAGAAAAAATAATTCTAAGTTTTCAGCTGTAACTTTTCTACTCTTCTCTTAGGTCTGATGCCATTACCAGCAGGGCTTCCTAACCTGACTGATCTGTCCAAACTTAATTTACCTGCACCACAGATTGTTCCAGAAATCATACAGCCTGGTATGTGCTTCTGCAAACTGAAACACTGTGATTAGAGTGTCCTTTGTCCTTGACTCTATCCTTGGCTCTAATTTAGAGCCATCTGGGGGAGTCCTAAAGGGGATAAATTAAATGTTTTCCTGAGATGGGAGAGGATGTTAGTGCCCAGATGAGGTACACAAGGAATATGTCTTTAGATAAACTAATTCTACACTCGTGTCTGTATTTAGATGTTTCATTTTCCATTACTTGATTTATGATCTCAGAAAATAGTGTGCCAAGAGTGAAAGTATATTGTTTTTATAGATAGAAGAAAATACAAAGTGTTTCTTTATATGCTAACTGAGGAGATCAGAGCTCCCTGCCTGAATGCTGGAAGTATGACCTAATACTAGATTTACTGTTTTGAATAAAACAAAACTGCTGGATGTGCACATGGAGCAAGTAAAAAGAAATTGGAAGCTTATAGGGAATATAGTTCTTGTTAACTTCCTGTTTCTGGCAGTTTCAGTGAAGGCCAGAAAAACCTAGTCATGCATATTAATGCATTAAATACCTAGTCCTTTGGGGAGCTACAGGTAACCTCGAATTTACTGATTCTTCAGTTCTGAAACCTAGAAAGTATCAGGCTTGAAACGAGCCTGCTGAGTCAGTGCTGCACATATGTCATGCTCATGCTACATTCAAAGAGCTTCCTCCTCTCCAAGAGAGTAAATAGCGGAGATTAGAGAAGGTAGAATTTTTAAGCAAACAGAGTTTCTCCAGGTCTGTCTGTGGTATGCAGCTGCTCACTGCCTGTTTTGTCCCCTCTTTAGGTTTGCCACCCCTTCCCTCCTTGCCACCTCTGAATCTAATGGGAATAACACCTCTATCAATGCCTCCCAAGTGTGTTCCTGTGCTTCCTTTGGTCACAGAGGCATCTACAGTGCCTACAGATTTGCTTCCCTCTATCACTCAAGCCGGAAGCTTTTCCGTCAACCCTGGCACTACTGTAAATGTAGAACAGACCTCTACACTCACCTTGGATAGTGCTGCTCCAACTTCCAAGGCAACTGTTGTTGACAGATCAAATGAATCCTCCACAGCTAATGAGAAAACAACTGGAGTCACAGATATACAAGCTTGTGAATCATAACTCCAGATCACTCTGTTGGATTGGCTTGGTATTTATTTAGCCATGGAATACATATTCAAAAAGCAAGCTATCATTAATTTCATACTAGTTTGTACTTAATCTTTAGGAGTCCTGTAAATAATATGGAGGTATAATAAAAATAAAAGAGGATTTATAATGTGTGGGAGGGGGAGGAAGAGTACTTGTATGTTACCAAAAAAAAAGTCAGGGTGGTAAATAGAATTCCACTGCCAAACTCGGAGGTGTATGTTTTTAATATAGGCTGACAGCCTTACCCTGCTAGCCTTGTCTTTGCTTATAATTAGCAATTTTTGCTTCTGATAGAAATGAAGCGGGTCTTGCGTGTGACATTTACGTACCATAGTTCTTGTTCTTTGCAAGTATGTTGTTACTACAGTGGGGATGAGAATGTTTAGTCTGAGTTGTAAATTTTAACACTGCAAAACTTCCACCTAAAGAGATTTCTATTAAAGTTGCTGAGTGACCTGTTAACTGACATCTCGTTATTCAGCTTGTACACAAATCTCTGTCTTTAAGCTCTTGAGAGATGCTCAAGCCATGTTTTGTGACTGCTGCTGCATTGTTTCATATGCCCCCTGTAAAATGGCATTTGGAAGAGAATACATGGAATGTTAAATGTAGCACACAATTTGGCACTTCATGACTACTGTAAGATGAATTAATGGATTAAGCATACATACAGCAATAAATTCCTGGAATTTTATTCTTTGTGTGACAAAATAGCACTTTTTTCTTTTTTTTTTTTTTTTTTTTAGTTCTTAAAGTCTTGTTTAACTTTTTAGTTCAGCTTGCTCTAGCACAGATCTGTGAAAGGGCTCCCCACTAGAGGAGTGGGTCCAAGAGGGAATACCAGACATCTTAATGGGAAGCAGGATCAGCACTTGTGGTTAAATCCATTGCAGCAGTGAGTCATGGAATCTGCCTGCATATGATTCATACTTGGCTTTTTAAATTGGTATTTAGGATGAATATTGTAGATGCACTGTAGATTATACACTTGTATAAACTCTTGTGTGCACTGTACTCCAGGTGATAGCCTTTGCTCCTGGTATTAGGTACAGTTGATATGTACCTGATTCTGTACTCTATACCACTCCACTCCTATACTACTGGGATTTCATTTATATGTGTTTGCTACAGGCACATGCAAACTTTGCCGTATCATCAGCAGGCTGGAGTTAGTCTGTCTCAACAGCTGTGTAATTCATTTTGGCAATGTAGTTTGCCTGATCACTGTTTGGAAAAGTAGTTCCATCTGACTGCTGATCATAATAATAATTAGTTCAAGTGGAAGCCTTATATAATATCTGTTGTCCTATCTCAACTTTAGCACTTAAGTATTTATCTTTCCTGTGCCCCACTACTGCACATTCCTCATCAGCTGTTATGGGATTTTGCCATGTCAAAGCCAGACCCCAAATACTTTTTTCATACTGTGAGCGGTTTCTTTTCTCAGCTGCCTGGAGTGTGAAATCCCTCTGCCTTGCTAAATAGGGCACTCGCTGTTTCTCAGAATGTATTTTTATTTACCTTTGTAAATCCAGTGTCACATACCTCAGAATTAAACCTTGACATGAGAAGAAGGATGTTCCCTCTGTTCTTTCCTGTATACAGAGAAATTATGTTAATATCAGGCTTCATTGAGCCTCACAGGTTGAACAGTCTTCTCTGCAACATCATTACACACTTCCAACCCTAAGAACAGTAAAAATAGAAGCTTCATCACACACCAAATTTAGAGCAATTGCTGAATGTAATTAGATGCTTCAAACCAGAATCCTTGGGTAGTTGTTTTTGTTCTTACAGTATGGCACAGGTCCTCTGGAATAACATCTGAAGTTACCTGACATGATTCTATGCTTTCCAACAGCCATTTGCAAACTTTCCTAGGGTTTGTGCAGTTGTCCCTAGTAGTAGGCAAAATAAGATGCTTAGTCTGAAGTTTTGCACTTCTGTTGGCTATTTTAAGTCCCTTGTAGCTGACTGTATATCCAGCCTTCTGATAGCTATGAGAGCAGTGTTTTAAGTGAGAGTGTTTTAAGTGTTGTGATCAGCAATTCTACTAAAGATATAATGTGACTTCAAATCTGGAGATGATTCAGTGGTGCAGATTTAAGCTGTTAGTCTCCCAGCTAAAAAGTCATAAACATTATGAAGTCAGAAACTTACTATTTAAAATAGAAGCAAAGGCCTTGAATTCACACTGTTGCACTCTCTCCCTGTTTTTTTAATTCCATCAACTAGATTTAATGAAATCATACCTTAATCACTTCTGGCAAGGGTCTCTTGATTTGTTTTTCTAGAAAGAAAAGAGAGTAAGGAGGAATAGGAACTTAAGATGCACCAGCTGATGTAACCTTGTTTCCATGAGTTCATGTATTCAGCTCTTCTTAAAGGAGGGTTATGAACAGGCACATAAGCTTTATTTAAAGTATTAACACGTGATGTCCTTCAGCAAGTACTGAGAGCAAATGAAGGCAGATGTACCATGAACATCCCCAACCTTGCATGTAATTAAGAATAATTAACATGTATGACCTACTCTGAAATGCGTAAGGTAATTTCCTGCTCCACCAAAGGCTGCTCTGGGGCTGTAGTGTTCACTGGTACCTGTGTTTGTTTTGAGGGCAGGGCTCTCTCAACAGCCTGTGAACACGTGCTGACGAGGTGCCTTTTGCAGCTTGATGCTCTGCTGCTGCTCCAGGAAACGGCTGCTCAGGCTGCAAGGTCATGGCACGAGTGTGGACAAAGCACTGTTGGTGAAAATCTGGTAGCTATGGTGGGGTCATATAGTGGGCTGCTTCTGAGCCCCTGACGGCCATCTTTTAAATCCTGTCCGTGTTAAACCTCCCTGTCACAACTGGAGCTCTACTCGTTCCCGGGAAATAGCTGTGCAGGGCCACGAGGTGGCGTGCACTGGTTTCTTTTGGCTGAATTTACAGGATAAAACTCAACGAGTTGGGTGGTTGGTTCCCGCCCCTCCAGCAGCAATGTAGTCAAATGGATGCCAGCTGGGTGCTCGGTGGTGGTGCTTGAGAACTGTAAAGCCAACTGATCTGAAGGCAGAAACGGGCTGAACTTCAGCTGTTTCTAAGTACCAGTTTTGCTGGCAGTTTGCTGACCATGGGGCTGGGTGAAAGATTTGAAGAAAGCAGATCCCTACAGACAGGGACTTGTTTGTGATACTGTAATGCCAAAGGAGAGGCCTGGATAATATTTCCAACCTCTCCATGATGTAAGTGCTGATTATGGAATTAAGTTGAAGGGGGCAGGATAAGGATCAGGGATGTTTGAGCGTGGTACCCTGTTTTCCTCAGTTACATGTAGGCTTTGTCTGTACTAGTTGAATAGATGTGTTGACAATTGCTCCAAAACATGGAGGCTTCATTGGCAGCAAACTCTGATTTTTTTGGTTCTTTACTTGGACTTAGATACTTAGAATCTGTTGAATTTTAAATTTGAATCCTGTAATGGTAGGCAAGAATCAGGTTGCAAAAGTGTTTTTTCATTTGTGTCTGTAGTTCATAACTAACTCATGCTTGTAATACTACTCCGTACATTCTTCATTATAGTCGAAGGCTTAATACATATTTGCACGACCCAGTACTGTGCTGCACCTTCTAGTATTAACTTTAGCTCAGAAATGGTAGTTTAGTTCAGAAAGCAAATATCTTCAAGCTGATTTGTTAACATCTGTGGTAGAAACTGGGTTTTTAGCTGTGCTGTAACAGAGCCATAGCACAGTTTTAAAGTGAAATACTTAAGGTGCAAGGACTAATCTCAAAAAAACCCCCCAAAGACAAATAACCCTCAATCAAACAGAAAACTTCATTCAACTCAGGTGACTCCAGTGGTTTTGCACTGTAGCCCTGGTGAAAGAGTTAAAGGATAGTAATATGCCATTTTATGCAGTAAGAGATTTGCAGATGGTGGCTAGAGAGCTAGTGAGATGAGCAAGGAACAAACACATTCTTCTCCAGAAATCTCAATTCATGTTTATCCTTAGGCCATGTGAATACATTATGGTGCCAGGGTGCAGCTAGCAAGTCAGAATTTCACTTGAGTGGTTGAGTTGTGTTTCTTAAGACCAGTCTGTGCATATGGTTTCAGCTGAAGGTAGTACCAAAGTGCTGGGTTTGTGCTATGATGCACGTGAAACTGTGTCAAGACTTTAGAGTTCAAAGGCAACAGACCTGGCATGGGGGTATGTGCTCTGGGTGGGAAGGGTGATGTGGGGTGCATGATTTTGTTATTTACAGCGGGAGAGTATAGACCTGTCTCTGTCCACTGGCCACATGCCTGCCTCTCCACAGCCCTTCCTTGCACCTGGAAAGGCAGAATTCTGCCCTAAGAAGAGGCTGCAAACATTACTCTGCACTGACATGATGACTGTGACCATATCAAATAATCATGTTCTTGGCCTTGGAACTTACGTCCTATGGGATCAAAAGTTATGTTTCGTCCTTAGTTGTGCAATATACTACTTTTACTCACTCTCTATGAACTGTTTCCTGTATTAGGTTCACAGTTAATCCATTTTAAAAGATGCACTCCAGAATTGCTCAGCTCACCCACAACAGAGAGCTTCAAAGACCACAGAGGTCGTGCTCACCTTGAGCAACCAATGGCAACAGGGAAAGCCTATTCTGCCAACTAAACGATCCATATTAATAACAATCCTGTTGTCTGAGAGCTGTTTGCTCTGCCAGCAAGGGGTTGCATATTCACCTACTTTGTTCATGGCTCTTGCAGGTTAGGTGAGCTATGAAACCCCAATAGAAACAAAAAAACAGGAAGCATGAGTGAACTCAAGCTGAAAAGTCTATAGTCAACATAGGCTTGCTAATTATTTAAGACAAGCCTGCAATACATGATTATAGTATTAGCAAAAGCAATGCAGAGCTATGACCTTTGCATTCAATAAGGGGCACTGGATGTAATGGATCACACTGAAGGTCAACTTATCTGGACCTTCTCATGTGCAGAAAAGACATAGCACTGCCCAGGTCCTGCTTCTAGAATACATCCCTTCTCAGCCCTCACAGTTCATCAGCCAACATCCTCTGCTGGCACCTTTCATGAACAAAGGGTTCATTTCAGTGTTCTTGCTCCTAAATGAATGTTAGACACAAATACCAAATCTTCAACACCGCTACATTCTCACCTAAGAGAATGGAGAAATACAGGAGAAATAGTTGAGAGAATAGCATAAGAGAATAGCACAAGAGAAATAGTTTCCAGTTCTTGGTACTGTACCGAGAGAGAATACAGACAGGTAAATATGCGTTCACATGAAACAGGAAACAGAACAAGTAAGGTCCCAGGCAGTGACACTGCTTTACTAAGGCTCAGAAGTCTGACAATAGGAGATGTTTTTGCACATATAAACAGTACGTGGGTAAAATCCTTTAAGAAAGCAAATACAACTTCTAAGAAAATAGAAACCAACTGGAAGTCTGTGTATTGCCAAATAACATGCTGAGCACTGGAAATGACTGAATTTGTGAAAAAGTCACCTTTTTTTCAAGGTTGCATTTTTATGGGAAATAGATTTCTTACCTATCTTACCAGTAACACCTATTCAGAGAGAAGACCAAAAAAAAAAACCCATATCCCAAAACCACACTTGCTCTCTGGGCACTAGCTGTTTAATAATGAAAAGGAACTTACTGTTCCTAACCCAGTTCTTGACCTTTTTCATCCCTAACTACAAAAAAAGTAACAAAAATAATGTACTTATGGATTGCATTGTGTTTCTGAATATTTTCAGCCTAAAAGTACACATCATAAAGGAGTAGGAAGACCAAGGAATTCAGGGTGAAATATTGAGAACCTGGAGAAATAGAACCAAATATTTTTCAAATGCTCCTTGGAAACTGCCATACGTCATTCATACAGAAGCATGCTTGTGCATCCTTACCTGCAGATACACATTGCTGGAGTTCAGTACAGTCTGCTCCCCAGTCTCTCATCAATTTGCAGAAGTACTTGTGTCAGCCTTTACTCCTGTCCTTGCAATGCCTATATGTCAGCCTACAAACTTCTGCCTCTGACAACAAAACACTATCCCTCAATAAGTACATTACTAGCTCCAGCTCTAAAGACCTTGCTGCCTTGGTGGTTGCTGCCATAACTGGCACTACAGAGGTAATATTTCAAGATTAAGTCCTGAAGGCATCTCAGATCCTTGTCCACTATATCATCTTCCTCCTTTTTTTCTCTCTTCACCTTACTCTTCCTTGTCATTTGTAGATGGGGCCTTGTAGTATGATTCAGAAGGGCTACAAAGGGTTGCTAAAAACACAGGGAGATTTCTTGTTGTGTATAGGGAGAGAGATGCTGAAAGGATAAAAGCCAGATGGCTTTCTCCTTACTAATCACTGCATTTGGCACTCTGCTTGGCTGCTCCACAGAGCAGAGGGGTCCGATCCTAGGTCACCTTTTGCCTAGGATTCCTCATGTGCCATCCTCAAGGAAGGAGTACCCTTTTTTTTTTTAGCTACCAAAGGTGCCAGAGGAGACTTGGACCTCTCAAGAAAGGAGCGGAGGTCGCCGTCCACATGCACTGCCCGTTGTGCTCTGCACAGCCTGGTCACCCTGCCCTTCAGCCACAGCCCTGCTCCCCTCAGAGCCCTGCAGCTTCTGTGGAACATGGGGGTGGCTGGAGAGAGGATCACAAGTCAGCCGGTGGAAGACACTGCCCCATGCCTGACCCCTGAGCCGCAACATCCTGTCACTGTGGAGGTGCTGCAGCAGTTTTCAGAAGGCAGGTTAGCAATGAGCTGTTTGCTTGCGTTCACATCATTTGCATGCTGGAGGAGATGTACCACACTCTCAAAGAAATTCTTCAGAAGTATTAAGAGTAATAGAAAACTGTTGTTATTGCATACAGGGCTGAATCTGAACAACCTTTACAACTGATTATGACAGCTCATGAGCGTAGTGCAGTTTCAAGTGCAAGGTCTTTGGTGCTAGCCCTGTGTGCTGTGCAAGTGAAATATTGGCTCTTTAAACAGAAGGTGCACTTCACTAGAGGAGGATGCTTGATGAATCCTGTACGTATCTCCTTATAAAGAGTAGAAATGTGCTTTCTGAAAGAAAGACAGTATTTAAATTGATTAGGCAAATAATAAATAATGCCCCTAGCCTCCTGTCAGCAGCAGTCTCTGAGTGCTGGCATATGGCGCCTTTCCAGACCACATGGCAGCCAATGAGGCAGAGCTGGTGATTATTATTTCACCCACCTTTGGCAGGAAATAAAACATCTGTTTAATCCTGACAGTAGGACTCCCTAGCAGTTAAGATGGTTAAAAAGGAATATAATGGAAAATTATGTTTAAGGCAGCAGAAAGCAGTGATAAGACTTCAAATTTGCTAAGACTTCAGTCACTAATACTTTGAGAACCATGGGATTTTTTTACGGCTACAGCCAGTCAGAACCTGTGTTTCATAGCTCAGTTAGAAAGAAATACTGCTTTTGAAAAAGGGGATCTTTTCAGCTGGGCTCAAGGGACAAGTGGTTGTGGCTCTGAACTGCTCACAAGTGGAGCAGCTGTACTTGCTGCTGCTCTCAGTTCTGGTTACCAATGGTGCTCCTCATTGCTGTTCAACCACAAGGCAGTGTTAAGAGCATGAACATTTGTACTATTACTGTAAAAAAGCAGCAAGAGCAGATCTGCCATTCTGTGAAATACATAGGCAGATTAAGATTTTTTTGGGGGGTGTAGAACAACTTATAAAATGATCTGTTCCCCTGGAAAGTTAAACCCAGTATTATTGACGTTGAATGAGTAGCCAGAGGGCTGACGGAATAGCTCAGCTAGGCAGTGGTGAGTGGGAAGGACAGCTGGAAATCTTGCCTTATGGAGCAGTGACGGGGCCCTAAGTGTTCAAAAGAGAGAACCTCCAAAAGAGGGAGGGATATTTACAGAGGGTGATGTAGTCAGAGTGGTCCAGTGAAACTGAGCAAAAGGAATTTGGGACCAAGTGCTTGTAATAATTCCTATGTCTCAGATTACTCTGCGTAAGTCTTAGAAGGGAAGTGTTTAAATCCCTTTCCAGAAAAGGACAAAACAAAGTCTTGGGTTCAGCAACCCAAAGAATAAGCCTGTGCTGAATTACTGGAGTAAGATGAAAAACATTTGCTGTTTTGTGGGATTCATCTCATCCTACCCTCTTTGTATCCAGCAGAGCTTGGTCACAGACACTGTAATGCTTCTCTTTGAACTGGTTTGGCTCAGCGGGTGGACAGGCATTTGGTTAGTGGTGGTCACTTTGGAGGGAGGAGGGTTTGGAGAATCTTTACAGGCAGTCACTGAGAACAGATTCCAGCTGGCTGCAAGCACTGTCACTGGGATGTGATGCACAGCAAAGTCTTGAGTGAATGATGCTTCTGAGCACCCTTGTCAGCCAATAAGCACAAGCACCCTGGCATGCATGGCAGCACTGAAATGTATAGTCACAGTCATTATTATGCCACCTCTTAGGAAACAGCTGATTTTGCTACAGTTTTCAGCAACAGATATGAAACAGTTTAAAAATTGTATCCATTTAAGGCATTATAAAAAAGAGTCTGACCAAAGATACAACTGAAAAGCAAAAATGGGATTTTTGTGACTTAACTTTGCCTGTTTCACTTCTTTACTGTCTTTGACTAGGTCAAGAAAAGTGTCCTGCCCCTGCAGCTGCAGATGGGTGTTGTCCTTTGCTCAGGAATATAAGCAGCTATTGGAGCAGAGCTCTAACAAAGGCTACTGCTCTGGTTATGGGCTCAGAGCTACTTAAGTTGGGCAAGATCATTACCATCTTCCATCCAGACCTGCTGCAGTGTGCCCAACACAAAATGTCATGTAGAGTTCCTATGCAAGTCTCAGATTTCTGGATGAGTTGGAGCATATTCTTGAAAAGGAATTCAAACTTCACTTGATAGTGGTAGATTATATACCTACAACTATTAAAACTCTCGCTGTGTTTTGTTTTCCTCACTGGAAAGGGTGAAGTTTTCTTCCCCATTATGGTCTTTGTAACACAGTGCGCGCTTTTTCAAGGGTACACTGCAAAAAGAGTGCCTTGCTTGACTGTTGGCTACACATTCACAGGTGTCTTTGCTGTCAGTTATTGATGCTATCAAGAAAGCAGCATCCCTTAAAAGGCTTCCAACTGAAATTTAGCTCCAGGCCACATACTTTCTCTCTGCAGGGTAACTTCTACCATCTAATCTCACTGGAACAAGAAGGCTTTAAAACTAGGAAAAAAATGAATGAGGAAATCAGTGGTACCAATTATACACTAAATGAAGATAAGCCCCTCTGTCTCATTAGCACTGTTTAATTATGCTTGGATTTAAATTCTAAATATAGTTCATATGAATTCACAAGGGCAAGTGTTTGCTTCCACTGTTGTAATCCTCTCCACATCTACTACTTCTCTCACCTATAAGATCAACAGTTTTCAGAACCTGTCTGCTTGAGTCATAAATAGAAAAGATGCTGACACTTCACCCCTTGTAGGTGAAAAATATAAGCAATGGCTTATGTTTGATATTTACACTGTTGTGAGAGTCCAGAGATCTCAGATGACTTCTTAGCTTCCTGTGCTGGGTCTGCGTGAACACATGGAGGGAGTCCCTGCTACAGATTCCTGTACTCTTAACAAGCCAGAGGTAGTATATTTTCAATATTCTTGTTGTCCTGACCCAGCAGTACTGGGCATGATGTTTGTAATAAATTCTCATCAGGCTGAACAAAGACACCTGATCACAAGTCAGGAACTCTTATGCTTTTATTGTAGAGTTGCTGTAACTCCAGCAACCAGCCCTTGTTTAGAATAAAAAGGTGTTGGGTAACAAGATCTTAAATTCTTACAATGCACTTCCACAAAAGGTATTGGCTAACAAGCCCAATTTTTTACAATACACTTCAGTAAGTTCTCAGCTCCCACAACAAACTCCTCAAAGGTGCTGACACACAAGCCATAACACACCTCCACAAGCTCCCCCCTCCCACAATAAACTTCAGTACAGAATATGGAGTAGAATATGATAGCTGTGCTTTACCCAGGCAAAGCAATGGAAGAAAACTATATCAGGTCCCACATTGCTCCTGCCGTGTGGATGGTCCGGAGCTTGGGCAAACAATGAGAGTGAAAAAGGAAGAAAGGAAAAAGAGCAGGGGGAAGGGGGAAGGCCCAATCCTTTTTTTAGTTGACCTGGTGCACACCTCTTATGTAAACTAGATTTTCTGTGCTGTTTTGTTCACACATGCACAGCCAGCCCTTCTCCAGGAAGGGAGCTGGAGACTGGAGAGACACTGAGCATGAGGCTCAAGGCAGAGCTGGGAGTTGGCTCAGAACAGCACTGCCTCACCTCCACGGACCCTCTCTTCTGATCACCTTTCCTGTAGCAATACTCAGAATGTTTGAGACAAAACATGCTTAGGTCTGGTCCTCTATGCTTGTGTGTATGTATGTATGTATCTATCCTTTTAAATCCAAATAATTAAATTTTGCAGGAATTTGAGTCTTCCCAGTCTCAGTCAAGCACTTGACCCAATCCATCCATCTTTGAGATTAACTTCAATGTCTTTGCCAGTTTACTACTATAAACCTGGTAAACAAATATTATTTCAACTTGGCTCAGTCCAGTTACTAGTAGATTTCAGCAAGATACTAGAAATCCACCCTGAATCTGCATCTTCTACCAAGGGGTTCAGCTGAAAAAGAAAGGAGATCCACTCCCTTAATCACTGGAGTAAATGCCCCCCAGGGACAGTTCTCTACTCACCAAGAAGAAACCTACTCTTAGCCCATGTACAGTGTACCTGTCCAAAACACCAATGAGGATGACTCTTCAGTTTGAGAAAGGTGGGATTTAAACAAGCATTTCTCCGCCAGACATTTCTAAAAGAAGGAATGGGGGAGTTCAGCAGGGAGGATAGAAGCAAACACTTGTTTTCCTTCTAAGTCTGGTTAGAAATTCAGTGTTAAACCTCATCTAAAAAGACAAAGGTTTGAAAATATCATCAGCATTTCTAAAAGCCCAGTGAGTGCTAGAATGGCTAGAATGGCCCCAATCTTTGCTAATCCTTTAACAGTGGTTTTGTTTGTCTCAGAAATACTATTAATTAATCTAACCACATATAAAGACTATTGATTGAGTGAGAATTTTACTGCCTTTGAAAGTAAAGTTTATTTAACTTATGCAAGCATTCTACACTTGCATCCTGGATTGGTATATGTCTGCCAAGAACAGATGTAACTGCTTAGTCACAGTGTGCAAAGGCATCTGATGTTCAGTGTCGCCTCAGTTTTGGGTGTCCAAAGGATAATGAACATAGAAGCAGTATTAGATATGAGCTTCAGATGCTTGAATTCATGCAGGATGTAGAGGAACTACACTTTAGTAACCATGGGATATGGGATAATTAGAACATCAGGTTCTTCCTACATTAGTTTTGTTAGGGAATGCTTAAAAAAATGGTGAGTTTTTATAACTCCTACTCCCTGGAGATAATTATGCAGAAATGGCACTGAGGGCTTTTCTGCTGATAGCACCCTGATCTCTGTGGTGGATGCTGTGATTGTTATTGTTTTTTGGAAATTTTGGTTCCTCACAATCCCTCATCAGACAGCTCAGCCCAGCACAGCCTGTGTGCTAGGTCTGTCATATGCTAAAAAAGGATTGCCTTGGTCAAGTGTTTGTGTGATGGCACAAAAGCAACACCATAACTAACCAGCCAGCTGAGGGCTCCACAGAAAGTGGTGCTGACTTGCATTGGGATGTTTCCTCCATCTCCTACTACTGGCTTTGCCTGCTGCTGCACAACATCTCTGCCGATTGCTGTCTGTCGGGTGAGAGATAATTTCTCCTCACTCATTTGCCCTTCTCTTAATATGACTGATTTTGGTCCGTGAATGAAGTTAGCATGCTACCCGCAAGGGTAAGATTAATAGCTGCTGTGTGAAGGAATGCTCTTTGTTCCAAAGCCTGGCTGAAAAGTCTTTTCCCTGTCAAACTGAGCAGAGACCCACAGACAACCCTGAAAGCACACCCTGATCTCTGGCAGTTCAGAGGAGTAATGCAAATATGAAAGAATATAACTGCTGGATACAACTTACTGCTTTAATGAGAACATGCCCTTGGGGTTTATGACAAACAAATTCCAGTTGCTTTATTGCATTGTGTCTGAATTTCCTGTCATTTCAGCTGGATACAGCACACTGGTGGATCATGCCTAGAGAGGGAAGATACTTGTGCATCTCTGGCAAGATGTCCACACAATGAAAATTTGAGAATACTGGTAGGGTAGTCAGCCAACTGTCCCCATTAAGAGAGGTGCTCCTCCTGAGGGAAAGCCAGCGAGCCAGAGCTCAGCTATGAGGGTAAGCCTGCCCCTGGAGAAGGGCAGCCAGGCAGCAGAGCAACCTGAGCTGAAAGGGAAGACCTGTCCTGCACCAGGTTAAGATGCTGCCATTTCCAGGAGTGTCTCTCCCCTTGCTCCCCATGCCCACTGGTGCTCACACCAGCACTTCCCAGAACTGGTGCCTGCACCCACGTGGCTGTCTGGGGCTTTGGGTCAGCTCCCAGTCCTGGCTGAGAGATAAGCCAGCCGAAAACAGGGCTGCATTTTCACCCAGGCCCATCAGCTGACAAGACCTAGTACCCGGCTGTGTGGTCCTTGGTGTGGAGGCAAAGGGAGGCTGTGAGTGCAAAGGGCTCAGGGGTGAGCCCTGGGTTTGTTTATGCTGACTGCAAGATCCCTGTCTCCAGCTAGGAATATTAAACCAAGTGGTGTCAAACCAAGACCAAGAGCACCATAGCTCTCCCATCATTTGTGACTTTAGTCCAGCAGCCGTAAAAATAGCATTTTTTCCTCCAGTCACACAAATGAGTGCAAAACAATACTTTTACTTATTAAGATAGAAACTTCAAATGTACACTCTAATGGAACTTACGTGAAGTGCTTGGATAATTTTCACACTAAATATTTGTCTTGGGTCAAAAATACCACAAAATCTTTAATGGTAAAAGGATATTTAATTGCCCTAAAACAGAAGAGCCATGCTATTTGGATTAATAACTACTACATTATAATTTTTAATGTGAAAAACTCCCTTGCAGATTATATATTGTAGTAGATATTGCTATTACTTTCACCAAATTAGAAATTAGTTTAGATCTACCTCCTATCCTTAATTCATCTTTATCAGCACAATGTCCTATCAATAACATGTTAGAAATCATGAACAGTGACCATTACAAGGAAATGTGTGACTTGAAAATTATAAAATGATACTTTAAAAGGTTTCTGAGTTCTGATTGTGTAATTTCAAATTACAAGAATGACAGTATTAAGAATAAAGTCCAGAGCAGAGAGGAGCTGAATTACAGTATTTCCAGCCATTGTGGGTTATAAATATATTCTTTTAGTCATGCTTCCATGCTTCCAACTATTAAATATTAATCAATGCATTTTATAGATTTATCATTTTAGTATTTGAGCACCTAAAAGCCCATAGTTTCTTAATAACAGACTAGGGCTTAACACAAAAGTAGAGAAGACAAAATTCAGCATTGTTGGAGTTAAGTTCTTTTACGGGTCCCTCCCCCAGACACTACAACTCAATACTGCTGTGAACTCCAAAGAGAAGTGAAGCTTCACTTGAGAAGCTTTGATTCTTATCTCAAAACTCTTGCTCCAAGTCAGATGGCTTGTATAAACCTACATTCTTTGTGTCCTGAGTTATACAAAAATTCTGGTATTCACCTTTTCTTTTTCCTTTGAATGTGCCTTTTTTGCCTTTTTGGTGTTTTGCCGTCTTTAAAGAGACTGAACTGCTAGTGATTAATGACTCCAACATTTGACCACCTGCAGTGACCACCCAGGTGCTGTAAGAGAGGGAAGTATTGGTGCTAATGGCTCAATCAGCAGTGCTTTGCTAATGATGTGCTGAGTGGGCACCCAGGCCAGGGGCTGAAGGCGTGCACTCTGACAACTCAGGCTACAGGCTGGGTGTTAAACAAGAAAAGGAAAGTGGAAAATCCTGTGAGGTGAGGTAGTGTTTTTTTCCTTACGCAGATGACTCAGCTGTGATAACTCCCCAGAACATTCACACCCAGCACGAAGGTATTCACTTCTTGCTTATGAGCCGTAATACGCCATAACAGACTCAGCTGGACTGACTAAAGAGACAGCTGTAACATCTTAGAAGGTGTCAAAGATTCCTGGAGTATCCTGTAACTCACAGTATTACATAATCCAGTGTGAAACTGCCCACCCTGGAGGAGGTACCAGAGGTGTTCCCACCTGAACCTGAGTGTATATAACTCTGGGTTTTGGGTCTGCCCTCACTACCTGGGCCTTCCACCAACCACCACCTTAATGGATTCAGACTGCGACCATCATTTCAACTGATGAACGTCGAAATTGCAACAACCAAGTCTTATCACTCGATCCAGTGGGTGTCTTGCAGGTCCTTCCAGGGCTGAGGGGTCTGCAGCCCTGCTCCGACTGCCTGTACCAGCACCACAGCCTCACTCCAGAACTATGCAAGGGGCTGCCAGTATCGAATCCCAGCTATCCACCATTTCCTGCCAGTGCTGACTCTCCAACTGTTCCTGCCAGGTTTTCTGGGCATGGGGGAGGTGAACCATGAGGAAGGGTGACTATCCTATCTCTGTCCTCTGGCCACCTGTGTTATTTTGGTGTGGGTGAAGCCGGCTGCCATCTCCATTTGGTCTGGTGGGCGGGGCTTGGGAAGTTTCTCCTCATCAGTTGGTTTTTAACGCAGTTTTATCACTATTACTATTAGCATTATTCTTGGTAAAGAGTTATTTGTTTCACTTACATCTGGGTATATTTGGTCTCTCTGTATTGGAGAAATCAGGGTTATTGAATCCAAGGAAGGAGACTTCTGTCTGAGGTCTCCAGCCCTCTAAAAATTGTCTCAAACTGAGACACTTCGCTACAAGCTATTCCTCCCTGTTTTATATAAGCTATAAGAGAAACGTGCTTCTTTCAGTATTTTGAGTCAATAGCCAAGTACAGCCGAATCCTACTGAATTCCAATACCCCATACCAATTGCTAGGAAAATTAGTGTAATTAGTATTTAAATTCTCTGCCTGCTGAAAACAGAGTAGCCCTCCTCCAATATCCCAGAGGGATGAGCAGTCCTGACCGCTCAGTTACAGCCCCTGCTGCTCTGATATCACCACGCCCATGCTCTGTGTTGTGCCAGTGTGAGGTGCACACAGACAAAGTAGAGGTTTGGCAGTCTCAGTAGAGCACCTTGCTTTGCCATATAGTGGGCACTGGGAAACTGGGTGCCTCCTTCCCTGGGCTGCTGGCAATGTCTGATGCAGATCTCCAGCAGCAAGCTGAGTTTTTATATACCTCCCTAACTTTAGACAGAGGCTGATTTATAAGTACCAAAATGCTGCTAATAAAGCTGTAATGTTTCAGGCACTGCTACTTTTCCCCTTGTGCCCTGGTTGTGCTTTCTGTATATCTGAATATGAAACACAATGTAAAACTTCACTAGTAGCTATTGTAGCAATTCACCCTCTATCCCTCTAGTGCAGAGTGGCTGAGGCTGAAAGTGTTCTGGACATACAGTAAGTTATCTAAATGAGCACAGCTGAAGTGTCATTTCAGTCACACCATCCATCTGGAGCCTTGCCACCTGACTCCTGGTTGTTTTTCCTCAGTTTCAAATTGGAATGGCTCATATTGGCTTTTCTCCATGATCTCTGTGCCCCATCTGTGTTGCTCCTTAGCACAAAACCAGCAAAATCTTTTGCAATCTAAGTAATGCTTTGCAAAACTTGAAAGGAGAAAAAATTACAAAGAAAAAAAAATCCCTCCCCCAAAAAAAAAAAAAAAAAAAAAAAAAAAAAAAAAGAGGCCTTCACACTGCTGCCTGATGTTAACAGAGCACATCAAAGCATGCCCCAAAATAGAAAAGCTATCTCAATGCAATTCAGCTGAATTCGTCTCAGTGGTCTCCAAGATGAGGAGAAAAAAACCCTAGTCTTTACAGTTTTCACCACTAAGGCCATGTTTTGTTTAATGTACTACCTACATACTAAGATTTTCATTTTACCAATATATTAAAGTATTAACATAAGTGTAAAAGGATGAGGGTCATTAAAAGCACAGGAATTCTGACAGATTATAAAGGATGACAGAGGAGTAATTCTTCTATTTTATCTATACAGGTTTTGTTAATTGGGTGGTAGAGCAATAATCTTTATGATATTCTAGTTTGTTAGATTGGAATGTGTTTGGACTCAGTATTAAAAGTGTCCTGACATGTGACAGCTCTAAGAAGACAATTTATGAGATCAGCTCAGTACCTGATACATCCTTATGTAACCCAACAGGCAACATGAGGATTTTGTGGTCTGCTATAAATGTATGTGAATTGACATTTACCAATGGAACAAGATGTTCCAAATTCACTGTGAGCAAGAGTTCATGTGTAGTTTTCCGACTAATATGTCACTTACCTGACTTTGCAATAGAAGGGCATGCAGGGAAGGTATTCCAGTGCTCAAATCACTGATGAGAGCTCTGCCAGCTGCCAGTGAGCCACAGCTGCAAGCCTGAAACAAACCATTTGTGCAGTAGTTAGGGTGATTATTTCTGTCATGAAGAAAGTTTTACATTATGCAAATGTACAAAGCTGTGCAATAACTCTTTATGTGGCTGTTTAGAGGGATAAATCCAGAAGAATGAAAGGAGCTGCACCATCTTGCTAAGTCAGCCCCATGTATGCGACTGGCAGGTCCTGTTCCTCTGCTGTGCTCGGCCCAAGGGCAGAGGAGGTAGATGGCAGAATTCTGGGAGCATGGAGAAATGTTTTATTTCTTTAAGCCCTTTAAATCCTTCCTAGTTACATCAATTTTAGTGGAAACTGCTGTTCTACCAATGAAGGCAAGTGAAGATGTACTGGATCTGCTCACACATGCACAAAGCAACACAATTCTTGGTGCTCTATCCTGTAAGGCTTTCATCAATGCTAATGGGGGGGAATCAGTTCCCTTTTCTAGCTTTCTTTCAGACCTGCTGAAGTAATGAATATCCCAACACGTTAAGACACAAAACACAATAAACCATCTCTCTTGTCTTTATCTTGCATTTTGAGAACTGTTTTGTGGAAGCCTTAGGGGGATATTAATAGGAAAGAGCTTGTGCTGCAAAATACATTCCTGTGTATTCAAATAGTGTTTCTCAAGGTCCTGTACACATCACCCCACTATTAAATGGATTCTTACAAGAATCTTTGCTATCCATCCAATTGTCAAGTACTGCACATTTAAGGAATGCATTCTCCACAGATCATGGGCTATAGCTGCATGGTGACATACTGGACCACTCCTGGACGCAGCACCAGCCTAGCTGTCCTACAAGCTGCAAGGCCAGTGTCTGAAGGCTGGAAGATAAATATTTAAGTATCACAGGGTCTTTTTCCCTACAAGCCCCAGTTCCATTGCATTCCATTGCAGTGAAAGGTGTGCAGACATTATATAAATTTAAAAGTAATTTGGGGCAGTAGAAATCCCATATTGCCAGGTCCTACACAGGAGTACTACAATGTGAAATACAATCTTTGCATATATTATGTAAAAGCCATTGACTGGTAGATGTATGTGGCACTTTCACCCTTCAACTAGAATAATAAAAAAAATAACCCGTGTTTGTATGTACAGGCAATGTATTTAACATAATACACTGCCTTTCATAAAAACACATACCACTGATATTTCATATGATATATCATAGTTCTCTATTAGTGAATAATATTCAGAAGAAGCTGGTTTGAGAGTGCATAAAGTCTCCTTCTGTCCTGAACTATAAATATTTCAGTATTTCAACATCAAAAATAAACTAGGATATTGATTTAGCAAGGTACTGATAGCCACTTCTAAGCACTGAAGCACTGGATAGGCTTACGCCTCTGAGCTGTAGCTGCTGCTCCCAGGCCTTACTGAAGACAATGACTCTGCTAAGGACTGTCCTTCCAGTCTTGGAGAAGGGAGCAGTTGCACAACCCACCCTCAGCATCAATACTAAAAATAACAGGAAGCTACAACCCCAGGCCACCTGCAAAGCTGATTCAAACCCTGGATATAGGTAAACAAGTTTCCCAAGAATTAACAGCAAACACAAGGGTGATGCCTACTGAAAGTACAACTGCCAAACTACAGGAACAGTAACAGGTCAGAGGATTGGGGTTGAAACCATGGCATTCTCTTTCTGGGAAACACTTGTTTCATTGGTCTGCAGGGTCATGCTCTGCTGAATACCATGACATAGTTTCCACCCAAGAGTAAGAAAACACTTTGCTAGCTGACCTGCTGGTCTGATGGCAGCACGTTCTCTGAGGAAATGGTTTTGCTCTCCTTCACCTTTTAAAGAGAAAGTCCCTGTGTGTGTTTTAATGATGCAGAGCAGAAGACACAGATTTGCACAAGGGGAGTCTGAAATTCAAACATCATACAATTTCTTAATGATACCTTGTCTTGGGGTGACTTTATGGTGTATCCCATATCACCGTATCGCCAACTCTACACCAGGAAAAGTGAATCTTGGGCCTTTCTGTGTCTTTAAACTGGGCCTGAGAGCTGAGACAGCAGCTTGAGGAGGAAATTTCCAGCAAGATCCCTGGAATACCCAGGTCCCAGCTGCAGAGCATTTGGGCTCATTAACATTCCTTCTCACAGCTGCAGGATATAAAGCTTGAAAAGGGCTCCTCTGGAGGTGTGCTGGATTGAGGATGAAGNTTTCTGCAGCAGTTTTTTTCTCTCTAATTCCCTTATCCCAGAGGTGCTGCCACCACTGATGATGGACTCAGCCTTGGCCAGTGGCAGGTCCATCCTAGAGCTGACTGGCATTGGCTCTGTCAGATATAGGGAGAAGCTTCTGGCAGTTTCTCAGAGAACCTGTAGCCCCTCCATTACCAAAACCTTGTCATACTAATCCAAAAACGGCATTTTGAGGAAAATGCCTAGCTTTTCCCCAGATTTTATGAGATTAACACAGAAAGTGGTAGCAATAAAGGATAGAAAATGACAGCCAAAGGCTGTAGAATCCACTCATGAAGAACATCACATATTTATATCATTGCTTGCTGAAGATCACTGTCACTGTTTGTACAATAGCTGTATATACATATATGTGTTAATGTGTGTGTAGAGTTAGAATATATTAGTTTGGGCATTGAGCTGATGATATGGGATAAAGGGTGGCATGTCTTGGGGTGACTTTATGATGTATCCCATATCACCGTATCGCCAACTCTACACCAGGAAAAGTGAATCTTGGGCCTTTCTGTGTCTTTAAACTGGGCCTGAGAGCTGAGACAGCTCTCTGAATCTTCCAGGTTCTCTCTTCCCACCATGGGGGAGGGGGAGCTGCAGCCTCCTTTTTAACAGAGAATATTTATCTCTCTGAACATATATGTCCCAAACCAGGACATACCTGATTAGCTCTTGAGACACTAGATGAAAAATGAGATTTTTTTAGGAAAAGGATTTTTCCTTGATTTATGCACAAAATTTTACTGGTTTGGGAAACAGTACAATGGAAAGACCACAAGGTGATTACTTTAGAGCAAAATCGAAAAACAATAGTTTCTCCAACAGCTAGAGTTTCCCTGTCATTCTGTTAGGAGTTGAATATCTGAAATAAACAATGCAAGAACATCACTTGTTCAGAGGATACTCATGAAATTCAAAATTAAATACATGGTGGCTGTACAGAAAGCAAGGCTCACGTATTACACATGGCAGGAAACCGTTCTTCATGCCACAGTGCATAGGACTGGAAATAATAGGCTTAAATAGCAGCAAGAAACACAGGACACTAGGAAAAACTGGAATAGATTGCTTGGATAAGCAATGCAGCCTCCATGCATGAGCATCTGTAAGAATAAGGTGGACAAATTTGTCAGGATATAAATAAACTTGGGCCAAACTTGGGTACTGGAAGAGACTAGAGTTTTTCAGGGATCCTTGCCTAGTAAACTCTGAGGACTGAGTAAAACCTGTTTTGTTTGTGAAAAGGGGATCTGGAAACACACTGGCCTCAGGTGGCAGGTATTTCATGCCAGACCCCTGTGTTGGTGACTCAGGGGGAGCTCTATGTATCTTACTAGACTTCTTTCACCAATCTGTGGTCACAAAGACATGAAACCGCTGGATTATTCATTGTTTCTCTGAACATGTTTGCAGTCTTTCCTTTCCTATAAACACAACAGTTCTCAATTCTACAGTCTACAGCTGCCTGGAGCTGGGTATGCTCCAGGCCTCAGAAAAGGTATTTGCACTCTGAAGCCCATGGCAGATCACGCTGGGACACAACTGTGCCCTGGTGCCCATGATGTGATAGCAGAGAGACACACGGGGACGGCTGGCACATGGAATGTGCAATATCCCACTTCTGGAGAACAGCAGGAAATCCCCAGAGCTCTTTGAAGAGAAATAAATGACCCAGAGACACCCCAGCTCCTGGGCTGCTCTCTTCCCTCACTGTCCCACTCTGCTACACACCATGGCAGAGGGGGTGGCACTGCACCTGCCCAGCTTGGGCCCAGAAGTGCTGAAGTTCTGCCCGGACAGAAGCAGCTCCACGCCGGGGACAGCTGAAATCCTGAGCAAGGCTGAAGTAGCAAAGCTCTTGGGAACCTACATCCCCTCCTCAAGCTGGATGTGCCATGTCCCACGTGGCTGTTAGAACTGAGGGATGCGATGAGAGATCCAGCCAGGCTGGTGGCCCCACCTCAAACCTGTGGTTTTGTCACATTTGGGAAGAAATCAGAGCTGGAGCAGGAGCACATGGGATGCTTCAAATTCCAGGACATGCTTTTGTTTCCAGGGCTGCTGATTTTAAAACAGAGAGTCACCTGCTTAGGGTCCGAGCAGCACGGAGCCGTGCAGAGTCAGCAGTGCCTGGGCAGGCAGACAGCACTGCCAGGGTGCTCTTCCCCACTTCTCAGGAGTGCTAAAAGCAGAATTTTTGTTTTCAGAAAATTAAAATAATAACCAGTCTCCAAGAAATTGGTATCTACCAACTGCCATGGCATTCAAGGTGAATAATGCTCCACAGTGAAACCTGAACAAATTCAGTGCTAATGTAAGTAAAATAAAATAGTGCCAAAACATGGTTGCTTTCCAGGAACAAGTCAACCAATGTTAACTCTGGCTTCAAGGACTTGTAGCACTACAATCAGTTAAAAGTGCAGAACTTCTCCCACAGTCACCTGTTTCACATATAAAGGTTTTTTTTTTTTTAAATTATACAACACTGTAGTATTTTACAATATTCCAATAAATGCAGATTTAAAGTATTTATGACTTTAAAGTAAGCCTTTTATTTCCAAGATTGATTAAAAACTGTGGGATGAAGTTTAACTTTATTTCTTTTCTCTATCTGCTGTTAAATCAGGAGAAAGCTTAGGAAACCTAGTGATGGATGATATGCAATGAAGTTACTAAAATGGTAATGAAATACAGACTTAACAGCTGATACATGAATTACCTAGAAGTGAATCAGCACTCCTCCATGAGCAGCAGTAATCTGGGCTCCTAGACTCAGCCTCGAGGGTACTTCTACCCCAAGCACAAATTGTGGAATGGCAGGCACCAAACACACCAACTTAGACATCTTCTTGTGACCACAGAATGACTCCATGTGGGGATACAAAATTTTCATTAACAGTACTGCAAGACGTTAAGACAAATACAACTGTGTGTATTTGTGTGCATTGGAGGTAAAAACCTCACAACTTGGATTCAAAAGATGAGATGGTGACTCTCTTTTTACATATTCCTGTATAAAACTTTTTTAGAGTGAGTGTTTAGGTTTCAGAAAGATGTATTTGTAAAGCTGAAGTAAATGCCATGTAGTTAGCCACAATAGCCTGTTCCCAGATCCTAACCACAGGAAAAACAAGCCTGTATATAAACCTTCTTAGTTTTAAAGTAGCTGGAAAATTCTCAGTTACTTAAGTAGGTCTCTAACACACAGCATAACCTGTCTTACTAAGGGTAACCACAGCACATTCCAGATAAATAAAAATAGAGCTAACACAATCATACATCTTTTCCTTAGGCAAAACAATTGATTCAACTTCCTTTTTTTACTGACACATGCAGAGTAAGAAGGAATGAAATCCAGTGTGAGCTTACAGCTATAGCACATTCTCCTCAAACTCTGCACTCAGTCTTGTGCTGTACAGAGTGGAAAGGAGGGAGTCTCAGTACTCAGTCTTGGTACTACTCAAGTCTAATTTCCTAATAATTCTCTGAGCTAATTTTATTTCACAGCTCAAAAATTAAAGGACCACTGATATCCTTAGAAGTTGTTTCTGTAAGGTCTATTCAGTGAAATTAATACTCATTACAACACATGTTTCAGGTTTCATGGAATCCTCCCCTTTCACTTCAAATATTCCTTCAATTAATTATTATTGACCTTTTGTTTGTAATTAAAAAGAGTATGCTTTCAATACTACACACTCAGTGATATAGTTATGTGATTTGCCCTTTGATGAAATGCAAAAACACACAATGGAAACTTTGAAATTTCAACTGCCATTGTTTATTACTGTTCTGGCTACATTCTCTACAATTTCAGCAGCATCTTAAAGAGACAGTTAACGTTTCTTTATATACAATGAAAACAAAATGGCTTGCAACATCAGAAACAAGAGCAACAGTTTAACTGTACAATACTAAATGAAAACCTGTGGTAATACAGCCTCCTCTTTCTGCAACATGGACAAAATTACATATAGGTATTCAGCATCAAGAATGGGATAGTAAAAAGAATAGTGAACAGGAGAGAGATACACTGTTCTGAAAAATAAGTTTCTACCATACAAGGCAGTTAGAAAATGTTTCACATTTTAAAATATCTGTACAAGCCACAGGAAACATTTCCTTGTTGATAGGAACTTCCAGAAATAGAGAATAACCATGAGCAACTTCTACATCTAGTATCAATGCGCTCTGCAGGTTGAGAACGCAACAAACTGACTTAAAGAACTGTACTGTATATTGCCAACACAGATCTGTTTTACATGCCTTGATTGTTAACGAATTGCCTACTCTCAATCTCTCTGACATGTACAGTTGACTTGCACCTTAAGGAGGTCATTTGATTCTTTTGTAAAAGTAAAAGCAACATCATTTAGCAGCAATTAAAAGCGCCTTGAGGGAGACTTAAAAAAAATACAATATCCAATTAGAAAAAGCCATACTTTAAACATTTGTACAGGAATAAATTGCTGAAATTTAACTGAAAGTGTGACATCTGTACAACAATTTACAATAGAGCTAGAAGGGAATTTATCATTATTCCTGCATAGAACATTATACATGACCTGTTTGCATTTGGTTTCATACTGTTGCTTGCTTTTATTAGAAGCCTGGAAGGTTTCACAAGTTTCAATACCACAGCAACTATAGCAGTTTTAGAAAACTGAATGGATTTCAAAATTAGCAATCTGTTTGAGAAATAAGTACCAGGAATTCCATATCACCCTTCCAATCTAAATTCTGAAACACCACCACATTTTTGGAGGTACAAGCCTGAGTTGCCAAATAAAATACTCCAATTTTATCTGAGAAATCTGATACAGAACATTATCTTCCACCATCTCACACTCCTTACTTTGGTTTCAGAAGATCAATGTCTTGGAAAGATGGCAGTTCATTTAGTTTATAACCAGGCACAAAATTTTTCCTGTGTTTTCAGATTTGCTCACTACCCCTTTTTATTTAAATAATGAAAAACTACCGTTCATGTTAGAACTTTCCAGTATCCACCAAATGTACTTTAAGTATTAAAAAGATTATTTACAATGTTCCCCAGAAAAAAACTAAAAACCTTTTCTTCAGTCTTAAACACAGTACACCTGTTAATTTGTAACAGGAAGTGTCATCCTTCAATGTTTAACGGTGTTTCTCAGAAGGGTACATTAATTCACAGTCCATGATCCATTCCAATCATACAAATGACACTACGTAGGAGGACTTCAGTCTGAAAACACAGTTATCAAACTTGTCCTGTGTAAAAACACTCAAATGCTTTCAAGCTCAAGTCTGCATCAGGAAACTACACGAAGGTACCATCCCATTCCTTTGCTGGAGAAACTTCAGTACGAAATAATGCTTGAAGTGGGTGGTGTAGGGGATGCTGCTAGCCCAGTCATGTGCAAGTTTCCTGAAGAATTCGATCTCCTCATATGAGGGAGAAGATAAGGATCATTAGCCAGCTGGTGGACATCGAATCTATCCTCTTTTCGGTATGCTAAGCAGCGTCTGATAAAGGCCTAGAAAAGAAATGTAAGAAGTTACAATACCATTCCAAATACTTACATCTGCTTTCAGGCAAATAAGAAAGTCCTTCAGGATAAACTAGTTTTTAAACAAATTCTTGTTCTTAAGTAATTCAGTTCAAGTGACAGTGTGACATTTTACTGCTGAGTCCAATGAAAAAATGTAACATCATGGAAGAAAGAAAAAATCAGCAAATTAATTGGCTTCATATAATCACACTTCAAATACATATTTCCATGTTTAGGAACTAAACAAGTAAAACATTAGCACCTCACCCAATTAGAGTTCTGCCTGTGTTACGCCTGAACAGCCTAGTAAAAAGCAGGAGCAAGTGTCAGAGGATTGAAGAAACAGACCTTTCTACTTTCTCCACTGAGCTTCTAAAACCATTGAGCTGTGTGAGAAAAAGTAGATGGATGATGCACGGATGGAATTTCAATGCTTTAGTCAACTTTTGAAAGCAGGCATTTCCACATGTGCCATAACAGAGTGCAGCAAAACAGGAAATTTGACAATGGTGGTTGCCATTTTCAATGAAGAACATTCATGAAATTACACCTCTCTTACTAGAAAAAACTCACTCCTGCCTGTTTAAGATTGCCTCATCAATTGAAAAACTCTGTAGCTAACTTCAGGACTGTTCTTGAGTCACTATGTTATCCTATGTTTAGATCCATACAGTGTATGCCAATCGTTTTGTGCTGAAAGTTTCTGTGAAATCTTATGTCTAGCATACACAGAACATTCGGTCTCCTGAGAGCTTGGGCTTCAACATTTAATGATAGAAAATCCTTATTATTGCTACAGAACTGATTAGCACATCATTACTTAATTTAGAACTTAATTTAAAAGAATTACATATCTCTTCTTTGATAAATCTGTTCAGCTGTTTGTTCTTTGCTCCAATTAAAAACTGGAGATTAAAGGAAAAAGCCGTGATACAAGTTCCAAAGAATCCTGCCAGAATTTACTTCTATCATTTACATATCCAGCATGAGCAAGGCACAAAATAAAAATCATGCATATCTGTTAATATATATTCAAGTATTCTTGAACACTACAGATTTTAACCAAATTCTTCACAATAAATCTTTCGTAACAAATGAACTGCTAAGAGCTTTTTGCAAGATCTTCAGAGTAACAGTTTGCATCTAAAATGTTTTTTAAATACTGCATGATTTTGTGGCACTGTAGACGCGCTAGCGCGAAGCAAAGGAGACCACTGCACAGAAGAGGAAGAAGTGAGGAGAATCAAAGGACAGTTACAGTCTGAAAACAAACAATGTCATTTCGGGTTCCATATTTATTTCATCTCCATGTTTTCCAAATCAGAATTTCAGTTTACAAGCAGCTCTTTTCCAAATGTCAAGCCTATAAATCTGAAAAACAGTTTGGATTCCACGCAGTCATCATAAATGGCCTGCATTTACAAGCTAAGTCTGAAATTTCCACCATGTCTAGCATTTCCACCACAAGACAATAATGTCTCCCTCTCTTTTAAAGGTATCATGACAATGTTAATATGAGTGGAGAACACTGGAAGTTTATTTTAGTCTGTCAAACAAACAGACTACACAGAATGGAATACACAGAGAACGCAAAAAGTTGACAATTGTCTACATTGAACTGCCTACTCTTTCCTGACATCCTGTATATAAAAACTACTATTGACAAAGAAATGCAAAGTTAAAGGACAGGGATATAAACTGTTAACATGTAATGTTATCAGTTACATTATGCATATTTGTCAACTGCATTCAAGGGACACAGTTTTTCCAAATGGGGTGAGAAAAGAAAAACAGCAAACAACCAACCAAAACCAAAAACTCAGCACTAACTGAAATTCTTCAACGAATTTTTCATAACCTTAACTGCAATTCGCTAACACTATTTTTAGAAAATATAACCAACAATGTATCCAAAAAACTTATTTGCTTGGGAAGTTACAGCCTCTAGAAATAGGTTTCCTTTTAATCTTTAGAAGCTGAATCTTAACATACTTAAATTTTTTGCAGTCTGTCCCAAATCTAAGTATGTTTAATTAGTTGCTGAAACTTTGAATAGGCATTCTACTACCTTGGCAATTTTTTCCAAAGAGTGTATTTACTGCATCTGGCCATGAATATATCTTTCAAAAGCTGGAAGAGTTTTTACAAACAAGTACATAATTAGTAAAAGGGAGACTAGGGAAAGGANATTTTCTTCCACATTCACAGATTTAGACTTGTGCTATGGATGCTCACAGCAGTAATCATCTGGGAAACCACCTTAATCTGTTTCTGAATAACTAGTCTGTGTAGAGGAGTTTGATACTACTAAGATTTTTAAATACAGGACACATTGATATCCACACCTTTGGGCAGAGCAACTAATTTGCAAGTTTTATTTCCTGAGTCAGTATGAAAATATCTTCTAGATTCTTAATCTTAAGAATTCATGTTTCTAAACTCAGCTTTGAATTAATACACACATACTATGACCTTTCAAGGGGAAGAGTGTTAGCAGTCATATCTCCTCCAGGTACTTGTTAGTCAAACAGTTCCTCAAAGCAATAAGGCTGCAGAGAATAACATTCACTGTTCTCAGAAAGAGCTTGTTACTGTTAGCAGAAGTATTTCACAAGAACTTCTAGTGAGACAGCCTGAATGAGACACATAAGGTCCTTTGGGAAAAAGCAAAGCAGACAATTTTTGAGGTGGCCTACTTTAAAACCACTTGCAAATTTCTGGAATATACAGACTTGCTTTGAAGTACATGATTTGGAGAAGTCCCAGAATAAGCTTGCTTGAATAAAAACATCAATATACTAGTTCTCCATTATGTTTTTCTACATGTTTAATTACTATGTCCCACAGAATTCTTGGGTTAACAGCAATTTTACAGCTGAATCCTTTAAGATGAATGTTTTACTCAGAGATAATATTAAGAGTTACCTTGGCTTCATTGCTTACAACTGGTTTGACAGGGAATTGAACTTCTGTGGCTTTTAATATTGTATTTTCTTGTAAGATATCTTGCTGTGATTGATTGTGGCCAAATGGCTGAAAAATAAGCACATGATTTTCTTCATGAGAATTATCCAATTACTTTGATAGCATAAGTATTTATGCTATAGTGAGTTGTTGCAGTGTTACTACAAACTACTATCCAAATAAAAAAAGTTGCAGGCAAGGTTTTCTAATTTCTTGCGATATCAATGCACACCACCAAAAAGTAACAGAAATAATTTTCCATGTAAATTCATGTCTCTATTACTCTATTTCACAGTCTACTGAAAACAGGCATTTACAATAAAACTCCTTAGATTTTCAGACATTTTCCTTACCTTTCTACCATAAAGGCATTGGAAAAAGATTACTCCAACTGACCATACATCAACCTTATTAGAAATCTTTGGTGGCTCTTTGCCAACTACAAAACACTCTGGAGGCAAGTACCTGGAAAACAAAACATGCATCTCAGTGTCTGTAAGTATGGCATCACTACAACATGTTCAATTTTCAAATTGTACAAACACCTTAGATATGCACTTCTGATCTTTTGACAACTGCACAGTAGCCTTATGATCTGCATTCCATCACCTTTCGCACTCATCAAAATTGACATCACAGTTTTTGTACAGCCAGTCAAATAGAGGGTCTATTTCATACAAGCACAAATATGGGCATTTTTTACCTAAATTGACAATTATTACTTTTTTTTTAATTGGGATCCTAAGTTAAGTATGAGCCATCTCTTTCTATCAAAGCAAGAAAAAATGAAAGCCAAACAGGGCATTTTACA